>DWON01005661.1:0-14689 GCA_018251015.1 Phocides pigmalion okeechobee
AGTCCTCAAGAGTAGGAACGCATCCGCGTCCATCCTTAAATAGAACTTCTGTTCTATATGAGATTGGACGTGGTTGTACATGGGTGAAGTGACCACTTAACATCAGGTGGCCCGCATGCCCGTTTCTTACTCTTTCATAATAAAAAAATAATAATTACGTAATCAAGAATCTAAATCGATAACATAAAAAACATTCCAACGGGAACCTTCCTCCTATCTTGAAGTCTGGTAAAAAACTTAAAAATATTACCAAACGTTCTCGTTCATAGCAACTCTGAAGTACGAAATTGCATTTTTTTCTTGTCCGCAAAACATTTAATTGGATTAATGACGATACGAACAGATAACCTTCTATATCTTGTTTTTTTAACTTGATAACTTTGCACCGACATTTACAATTGTGCAACTTGTTAATAACTTATGTACGTTCAAGTGATTACAATGACATTATTACCGATGTTTTCCAAAATACTCAAAATTGAAACATTGATAAATTGAAGAAAGAAATATGTTGTAATAAAATGATATAAACTAAAATCTTTAAAAAAGAAATAAATAAAAAGTTGGTGGATTTCTAGAAACACACAATATTATACCTGCGGATATACATCAAATCGACAGGATGGATATTGTGGTAAGGCAATTTTTGGACATGTCAAGCCATTCATTTTCTTTGAAATAAAAATATTCACAAACAATGCTTCTATCGGCTAGAGCTACACTCTTAATTGTTGAATCGAATATACTTGTTACTGAAATAAAAATAAATAATCCAATACTAATCAAAATGTATATACAATGACACTGGAGTTTCACAAGGGAGTGTGGTCAGACCTCTAATATTTTAAATAGATATACATAAGTTGATATATCGTGGCTTGAGTATTATATTATATTCTAATACAATCTTAACTGATAGGTGCGGTATAGGAGATATAATTAAACGATGCGTGTTAACTTAATACAGAGATGAAACCTAAGATCAATCTCCTTAGACTTCTTGCACATAATTAAAAAATCAAATTTGTCACCGTATTGTTTTGAAATAACGGTAACTTTTTCTTAACTCGTGCATGAGTGTTTCGAATCTAATTTTAATTTTATTTTATTGTATTTTTAGACCGTCTGTCTATATTTATTCGAAATCTAATAATATTAGATTTTATACAAATATCATCGCGGAATTTGCACATGTTACTATACAATAGATACAATTAACGATTTTTAACTGCTAAAAAGCGTTAACCGTGGGTACCCGTTACATAGCAAAAATCTAAAAATATTTTCTCTTGAAACGATTATACCAGCTTTAGATTAAATGGTAATTTCACAAAACAGTAGCTGTAGAGTTCCGAATATAAAATGGGCTTTAAATATATACATGACAAATTTGAATCTGCGATTTCACAAAATACTTTTCATTATTTTCTCTGAAATACTATATTTTCGTAAACGCCGCTTGTATAGTACATGCGTAAATGCGTACATCACGATCTCGAGATGCACGATAAGATTTTTGACACGAGTTAAATAATATATCAAATGGTTATCTCAAGTTTGGTTAAGTGTTAGATAGCTACAATGTAAGCTAAATTTATTTATTTTGATACGGTGAATGCAATATATATAACATTTTATTTTTATGATTAAGGCGCGTTTATATTCAGTTGAAAAAATAAACAAATAAATGTTACTTATGTGTCGTTGGTAAACACGAGGTCCGTTCATTAAAAAATGACCCTAATTTTTCGTTTTTCCAAAATTGTTTTATTTAGTATTGTACTTAGCCTTGACTTCCCGTTTAGTTTCATTTAAATTTGAAGAAAAAATACTATCCCTAAGAACGAAAAGTAGGGAATGAAATTTTATGAATAAATAGATTTAGGTCTTTAGAAGTAGCAACGCATGTTTGAGTTTGTATGTGGATGTATGAACAATCTCTTCTCTAAATACTATAAAACAAAATTCCCAATTCTGTCTGTCTGTGTCTTCATGATAAACTCTAAACGTACAGGACGGATTTTCTCATAGTTTTCAATAATCGGTAGAGTGATTTCTGACGAAGGCTTTGGTTCATAAAAAGATAAGTTTTTTGTCTAAATTGGGCAAAAAGTTAAATAGTTTAATGCAATATAGTGGTTCAGTCGTCGTTCGAAATAGATGTTTCTGTCAGTTTTTGCAACTACGTAACGACGGGATGCACGTATGGAAGAAAAATAATGTAAGTAAATATAAACTCTATTACCCGAGCGAGGCTGGGCCGGGTCGCTAGTAAAACATAAAAAGAAATTGTTTGTATATTATACAACTTACTGGTTTCATGTAACATCCAAATCACACATCACATCAAAACAATTTCTCCAGTAATTTTCCAATGGATACTCTACCCACCAATAGTTTATTAATGACTGAAGCTAAGCTAGACGTTAACGTAATTGCTTTTCGTGACTGAAATGAATTATATTTGCACCAATACTATAGTTCACGAGCCAGTCGTAAATTTCGACAATCATTTCTCGTACGAGTTATTGTCACTTCAGTGAGGTGTATGAGACCTCGTGAAGTTGTTTTTTATGTTAGAAAAGTAGCGAACGAGCATGCAAACCTCCTGATGATAAGTAGTCGCAGCCCATAGACGTTCAACCACAAACACGACCGAAATCCTATCTGAGGTCGAAGGGAGATATGTTGCTACTCCTGAGGTCTAAGATGGTTGCCTCGCTTCAAGGTGCAGCCGGCAACCGCAACTCTCTAACCGAAACACAAGTAATGCTTTACGGCAGATTATGAGGGCGGAGGTGGTTCTCCCACCTTTAAATTAATGTCAGCTGCTATGACAGCGATGATGGCTTTTTTTCTCTTTTTACTTGTGTGAGTTGCTACCGCTCATTCCGTCCACAGAACCTCAGAAAATATTCACAAGACTTCATGATACTCTGAAGCATTTTAAGAGTTGGTTATAAATGTAAATTATAACTATTATATATATTAAGGCCTTTTTTGTCACTTATGTGTTGGGGACACGTTATTTCTCGCAAGTTTTTAGTCCATTTTTTGAAATCCTTCCCCACCCCCTGCCACAGTGTTTTCAGGAAACAAATAGAACAGAAATATTTATTATTGTACTTTTTTTTCTCAATTTTTCCATTATTTTTTCTATTCCATTATTTAAGGTTTTATAGATTTTTTTCGATACTTTTTAAATTTATTTTATTAGCGCTGCCTGCCCTCAGGTAACCTCACAAAAAAAGCCTGATTATATTCATAATAGAGGAATTGGTAATGAAACTCTGTTGCTGGCTCGCGGTCTATTATGTATACAGCAAGTTCGCGTTCTACACACATAATTAATTACTCCTGACCTTTGTTTTTACTTACATAGTAACTTCACGAAGCCACGCGTCACTAGCTTTTGCCCGCGGGTTCGCTTGCGAGAAACAAGATGTTACGATAATTCGTAAAATCTTTCAGTTTCTATTTTACCCCCTTGGATAAGGAATTTCCAAAATTTCAATCTTAGTTCTCACTTAGGGTATATAAAAAAACCAAACCTGCTAAATTTCAGAATACCAGGTTCAGCGGTTTCGGCTGTGAGTCTCTGCTTTGGGACTGTCTGTCACCTTACACTTTTATATATGGATAGGTATATTTGGATTTACATACACTTAATTATAGTCATGTTAAAGTGCCCAAAAGACCTTGGTCTATTCATGCCGTATTATATATTAGTATCGAATAGAAGAATCATAACTGTCATATCTACGCTGTCAATGTACGCTGATTGAAATTTAACTCTCCTTATTTTTTTTTTTAATTCAATATAAAATATACTTACAATCCCTAACCTTTTTTTCAAACTCTAAAGGAAATAAAAAAACAAGCACGTATACAATTAGAGCTGCTTTAAATGCCGGCAAAAAATCTAACCACGATTCTCCGTTGGCCGGCTATTGCCTTCGGATTACAAAACTAAATTATAACTACTCTCACGTAAACACTGACGCATTGATTCGGATACTTTATTCAATCAGTCCAAAATTTTGGTAACCATATATTCGGACTCATTCGTATTTATTCATGAATGGTTGTTTCATGAAATTCAAAAGTGTATATAAAACGAAAACAACTCGACAAACGTGTATGTAATTAATGTTTTCTTCAAATCTTACTCAAAGGCTGTCCAACAGGAAAAAATGTATTTGTTATTGTGCTTTGATATAGCAGAATGTATGTACACTGTACCGTATTTACCTAAAGGACAAAAAATTTGCATACTACTAAGAACGAAATACGAAGAATTGTCAAAATTCTAAATTGAAATGTTGATTGTTCACCAAATCAAGTTATATCAGTTCTGGAAGTGAGCATTTTAATCCTGAACAAGTGGACTTAATAATATTCTAAAAGATCGGTGCCCAAAATCTTGTGTTCATGGGGCTCCCTGTATTTTCTAAGACAGCCCTGAATATATTTATATCTTCTATTGTTAACTGGTACAAAGCCATGCAGTAAAGAGATTCGAAGTTCCTTGCTTTTTCTATTCATGTGTCTTTTATGTTCCGAAAAAAAGACGATAACATTGAAATGTGGATCTTCATTTTGAAATATTACTAAATCTCTTTATTAACATAATAAGGTAATATAGAGTCGTGTGAATGGACTGGATATACGAAACTACCTAACATCACTGGCGCAATGTTTGGTTAGCCACTGGTCGACTGCAAACAATACAAAACCACGTGAGCAGAAAATCAACAAATCCGCACCGATGTAAGACATACAATGAAATGAAATAAAAGATTGAGACAAAAATACATTTTATCTTGCAATACATGTTCTATAATAAATATTTGACTGGACTGGAATATGATAGCAGACGAACGAAAAACTTACACTGATCGTAAAAAACTAATTAAATTTTACAAATTTAGGAATGTTCAACTGATAAACCACTTATCCAAATATGATGTTTTTCAAATAAAAAGATGGCGGCATGTAAAATACTAATCAGATAGTACAAGTACGTTACTATTAAGGATAAAATATTTTGGAACTTTTTAACTTCCTGTTTAAGGTCATTGCCTAACTTAAATATTTAAAAATTCGTTGCCGGCTCACTTACACATGAGGCGACCGTGTTAGTCTCCGTGAATACTGCATATGTTTTCTGATCAATTTTAGGAGGTATTTCCACTTAATATTGGACTGGTGACAGATGTCTAAGGGCGGCAGTGACCACTTAACATCAGATGAATGTACACTCGTTTGCCTTTTTTTCCATTAAAATCATATTGATAAATAATTATATAAAATAAATGTAGACGACTGCTTTGAAAATTATCCGGCTACCCCGATTAGTGCCAGAAGATTTTAACCATTAAAAGTCAGTGGATTATTTCACACCGTCTTAACTCTTTGTCTTTTCTTCTTCATTTATTTAATGTTTTATCTTTTTGCCGATAAAATTACATCAAATCGGTGAGAGTCGGTCAAACTTGGTAATATTTTTGTAGAACTAAGTTTTTGTTCCATATTAGAAGGATTTTCGTGACGTATGCGTTACATCACCGTATCATCATCTTCCGAATCTGCTTTCAGAATTAGAAGGGGTAGGTAATAATACATCACAATGGCCAAGTGCGAGTTGGTTTCAAATATTTTAGCCGATTTTTGTCAGTTAAAAGAGTTCATCTGAATTTGGCCTTAACTTGTTACAAAGACACATTTGTATGTAAATGGAATCTGCCATAAAATCACACGAATTCGTATTATATTCCGGTTATAATGTCGTGCAGTAGAATTGGGAATTGCTGAGTATTATTAGTCACTCAGTCTTACTTGAGTTTATTTTTAACTTACTGAAAGGAAAATGGTAACCATTCTGATTAATGCTTATTTTATTGGAAAAAAACAATGGGTTTTCCAGCTTCCATTAAATAAATGACAAAAGTAGACCCTTTCCTAATTAGGCTCCAGAGGAAGACCTCAAACTATTTAAGATCAACGTGCTAGTTTGAAGGGTATGTTAAGAGAGAAACACGAAGCATTCCAAATTACGCGTGGAAGTCAAACAAATCAGTAACACATCTATGACTGACCAATCTTATTTGTTAATATCTGTTACACAGTGTGCTCAAACGTAAGATATGCGATTGGGTAACAATCAAGGAAAATGAGGAAGATACATCAAAACCTTTGACATATTCATTTAATAAGGAGTTAATAGAACTTTACATACATTACAATATAACGCCGGACTTTCCGGTTGACCTTATGACGTGACGCACAACTGCAATGTGCAGATAAAGTTATTATAAACAATGTATATTCTAGCGTCTTTATCAGTAGCAGTGAGAAATCATTATAAATGCCTTGTATATACATAATATAATACCCTTGGAATTTATAGTAAATCATTTTATCTACACCCTGAATTCTTCATAATGATTTTGAATGTGTTGGTCATATGATACACTAGGCCCTAACTAACTTTTCATGAAAAGAGACACGTATAGAGCAAAGCGAAATTAATAGGTTGATGATAACGATACAATTTGAAGAAAAAAATGAGGAGGAAATAAATTATAAAACCTTTATAGTTACACTACTGTTACATTCTCGTTTAACAAGTTTAAGCCTAAAACTTCTTCATTGTGGTCGAATAATCGTGTTTAGTAACGGCCTGTAGGACTGTAACCCCAAGATCGTAAAGAAACGGATATAATTTAATAATATCGCAAACAAAAGGATATTGCACTTTGAAACTATTTTATTAAGAATCGTGAAGTAAAACCAGTTTACTATCTGCCTTGAAAATTCCGTCGCGTAATGACTAAATTCACTACTTAGATCTACACTTTCCAAAAGTTAGTTCTAACTGTAAGATACAATTTTAATAAAGATTAGGTTTTTGATAAAATTGTAAATATGTTGATTGTTTATTTTTTATAATACGAAGACTACTAGCCTAAATGAAAGTCGTGGAACGGTTTCTTCGTATGTGATGTTACATAATTTTGCGACATTTATCAAAAATGTGCATTTAATTATTGTAGTTTCTTCGCCGCCTCTTTTACAAAATGGAAAACTCCTAAGAGTCGGTGAAACTTTATTGATGTTCAAAAAGAGTTCAGTAAAGTTTCTACTTTGAATTAAAAAAATGATTTGAATATTTGAATGTATACATACCTCTACTGTAACTGCACTTATTGACAAATGTCATCACATTTATATGGCGATCAGATCGTGTTTCTTTAGCGTTAAAATTTATGGACTATAAACCGACTTTGTGCTATTTTGAATTTGCTATGATTACAAGATATTACCTAACATTCGCTATCAACGAACAGTAGGAAAACGAACAATCGATCGAAGTTACTTAAACGTTTTAATTTATAGGAAAATAATAATGTAGGAAAAAAACACCACAGAATTTTTTGAAGGATTTCAGTAGAGTTAATAGTAGTATTGTATATTTATTTTAGGACTTTTTTATTTTGGTATTTCCCTTAAATTAGAATATCATCTTCCGTGTTGACTTGTCTGTGACGGAGTAGATAGCGCGTAGCCAACTAGTCCTTTATTACAACTTGATCATCATGATTTATCACTTTGAGCGATTTTTAAATAAAGGTCATACAAAATACATCTGCAATTGCAAACCTGTCGTCATTCGTTCTTCGTGATATATCCCGTACATACGCGAGTTAACGCTCTCTTTGTCAAACAAAAACTTATTCAACTCTTGTACCTAATACATAAGGTTCAAAATTGAATGGAAATACTCAATGCCCTTTGCTCACCTACTTGCGTTGAATTGGCGGGTTGAATTGCATTACGCCGTTCACGGTTTAATGATTCAGAAACGTCCGTTGCAAATAACGTATAATTATTTATAGAAATAAGAGATTCATTTTCCATTATTGCAATCATAAGACAAATCATAAGCTTCCCATATTCCGCAAAGTATTATTGTAAATGTTTCTACAAAGTAGAAGGTAAAGGAGAGAGAACTATAGATCGATCAGGGAGGTAACACCGCCTCCCTCATAATCCGACGTAAAGCATCATTTGTATTTCAGTTGGAGAGGTGCGGTTGCCGGCGACACTTTAAAGCGAGGCGACCATCTTAGTCCTCAAGAGTAGCAACGTATCTACGTTCGAGCTCAGATAGGATTTTAGTCGTGTTTGTGGTTGTTCGTGCATTTCTATAGGCTGCGATTACTTAACATCAGGTGGGCTGCATGCCCTTTTGCTACTCTTCCCACATAAAAAAGTATCATTGTAATATGTTTCAACAAAGATTATTACTATTTTAAATAATTTTTTGTTGGCATTATGTGTGAATGACTGGCGATAGAGCTATATTTCGACCGGAGAAGTACCACAGCCTCATTATCTGCGGTGAAGCAATTCTAGTGATTCGGTTGGAAACGATCATCTTTGTCCTTGCGACTACAAATGCACTTGCTCACGGTCATGTCAGAGGACTTGAATTCTATTTGGAAACGATAATCTTTGTCCTTAGCACTAGCAATACATTTGCTCACGGTCTTTCCAGAAGAATTTAGTCCTGTTTATTCTTTAGCTTGAATGTGGTTTTGCGATTGATAACCAAAGAAAAGTAAAATTATGATGTAAATTGATATAACATTGAAACAATCATAGAAAATCAGTTTAATAAAAACATATACAAACCCAGATTCAGACTAAATAAGAGGTACTTAAAGAAAAACTGACTAAGCTCATATTCTTTCATGCATCAAGTAGATGGAAGGAGGTCCACATATTAAGCCACACGTGTTAAGACTTATAAGTTCTATAAAGGTAGACTTAATCTGCACATAGATGATAAATGACATCGTTATGTGCGAGGAATTCTATACACTTCCGCTACTACATGAGACATGTGAGCGTTATTTTATTTCTACTTCATTTAATTACAAATATATTTATTATACATTATTATATTCTTAATGTACATTACATTTATGACGTTGCATAGGCAAAAAATGTAACATAAGAATACGATTTTTTTAAGTTTTAATGCTTTTACTCATAAATAAATCTAAAACTGTTTGGAAACTGAAAAATTGTGGCATTTATATATATTTTTCATAAGTATATTAATTTTTAAACTTTAAATTTAATTTAAATTAATTTTTAAATTTTAATTTCAATTTAAATGACATTTATTTTTAAAGTTTATATTATATGTGGATATACATCCAACTGTAGCCCGAGATGTCACTCGTCCCACCGCACCACACCACGTGTTCTCATTCGCGTCTTTGCTCTCGCTCTCCGTACTTTCTTCGTCAAATTGTATACACAAACCTTCCTCGTTTAACGCTCTTTTTATTAGTGAAGACCGTATCAAAATCCGTTACATATTGTGTTTCTAAGCTGAGAAACAGATGAACGGATAACAACTTAGTTTAACACTTTGACTGCGGTGCGGATATATATGATCGGGTCAGTATTGCGGGAGGCGGCCCTAAACTGGAGCTTATTCGATTACGCTGAGATTACGCCGACAAATTACTGAAATATAATATTTTTAGCATCTGTGTATCATGTACGAATACACAGACGTAATGTCCGCTCCCAGTCTTGTAGCGTCGACGTAAAAACAGCAGTTTTGTTCGCTCGTAATCCATACAAATTTGTCCATACAACACAGCAGTGTTGTAGCCGCAGGAAAAGCGTTAATAAGTCATTACAATGATATAGCAGCTATATTAAGCTATTTAAATTTGGAAGAACTATTGTTCGACTGGGGTACTACCGCCACCCTCATAATCCGTCGTAAAACATTACTTGTGTTTCGGTTGGAGAAGTGCGGTTGCCCACGACATTTTGAAACATGGCAACCATCTTAGTCCTCAGGACTAGCAACGTATCTACATACGAGCTGGTGGTTATACGAGTGGTTGTACGTAAATGTCTATGAGCTGCGACTACTTAACAGAAGGTGGTTTGCATGCTCGTTTGCTACTCTTTTCACGTAAAAAGAGATAAGTCAGAAGGTTTTGTCTCACTTGTACCAGGAAAACAGCAACAGTAAACACACTCGTTATCGTTATTGAACGATGCAGTGCATCCTCATCTAATCTTTAACAGAACTGAACGCTTTGATCTCGTACATAGATGCGTTACTCCTGATGAGTAGGAACATCGCATTGCTTCTAACTGTACCGACAACCACATCACCCCAACTGAAACACAAGAATTACTTTACAGCGATATGTGAGGGACTGAGTAATACGTATAGATCTATAGTTAAAAGGGTAAATAAAACGAATGACAACGTTCGTTCTTATTTATTTTCTCAAACTTAACATTATCAGCGAAGTTATCTAGTCATTGGGGAATATTTACGAGTATCTGTGCAGGTTTCAATGTAAATTTGCGGCGTAATTTCAACATTAAGCACGTCATTAACACATTTGCCTTTCAAATGGCTTGGCGCCACAAACCTAACTTCGCGAAGTGACAACCCTATACAATCACAATAGTGCTTAGTAAGATTCACTGAACTATCACTGTAAATACACGTTCTCAGTGCAGTAATAAGATTTCTTCAGCCTTTCAAATTAAGTCTCAAATATTTTATTTCCTTATAAAGTATTATTAACATACACATAAAGGAGGTGAAAGATACATTGTAAAATCAGTTCGTCGATTTTGAATGCCCTGTTGACTAGAGTTGAGAAAAAAGGCGGCGAAAAAAACTCGATACTCTTTTTAAATCTACCAGTGGTAATATACACATTATATACTCTAACTTTAGAAATATAATGGCAAAGACATTAACGAAAATATAATTGTCATATCCATTTCTGGCGAGAATCAATTCTTGCGTTTCGATTAAAAGATGTAGTACGACCATGTCAGTCCTCAAGAAAGTAACGCATATTTCATCGACTTTAGAAAGAAGTTCTGTTCTATGTAGAGATGGCTACTGACCGTAACAAACGAGCATGCAAACGAGCATGCAGCTCGATTGTTACTCCAATAATAAAAGTAGCTATGATAACAGATGAACTGCATCCGTATTTCCCACTGCAGGTAAAAAAGGTCTTTGCTACTTTATTGCTATAAAAAGCAGTCTATCCCAATATCCCATTAAAGCTACATTAAGGAGTTCACTCGTACATATACATACACAGTTTTTATTTCTATTATTATTCGCGTTCGTAACAAAAACGAGTTTCGCGTGGGAAGGCGAGCTACCGACTTATAATGGACTGGCAATGATGGATCCGCTTTACTCGATTATAAATATCCTCGTATACTTGATCTTGGAATGCCAGGTAAAAAGGAGTTATTCTTGTACCTTTTAATAAGTTGTCATTTTTTAAATGATGTAGCGTTTCTTTTAGTGACATCTTTGTTAATTGGCGGGAGTTCATCAATTCGTTTTTAGCTATTGAACAACTTTATAGTAAAGTACCTAAGACAGTGTAGTAAGAAAATCTAAAATGAAATCCTAATTTATGTTAACTCGAAGTACTTTTTTTTTTAGAACACTAGAATTATTAAGAAATTTTGGCTTAGGTCAAATTTCAGCGACATTTTAAGTTTTATTATATTTTACTCGTATTACTGTCGTTTAACATGGCTTGTATCTTTAATTTTATCATTGTAATGGTTGTCTTTCGTCATTTCACTTTACGGGCCCCGTGGAAGACCAGCGCTGGTTGGCTGTAGACAGCCAGCGCTGGTTCGTTATCTAACCAGCATAAACCTGAGCGTAATCAATTTCGTGGGTCCATATCCATTTATATTGTTTTGTTAATTATATTTCATAAGTGTAGATATTAAGGTAAGTATTTTTTTTACGATACGACAATAGCAACAGTAGAAGATTCGTCATGTCACTATATATAGACGATGAAAACGACTTCTGCCTTTTTAATATTGTAATAACATATCGTTCATTCGTGATTAAAGTGAAAAAAAAAAGTTAAAAATCTTGATTTTGCAGGAAACAATTTAATTTCTTTTGGTAGATTCTAATTTTTAAATATAGCACGTAATACTACTAAAGTCATTCTAAAATAGTCGACCTAAAATATGTTTAGATCGACTAATATTACATTAATTCAAATAAAGGTGTTGTAAGTTTTTAAAAAAACTCTATGAAAAAATCTCGAAATTTGACACTGTCGTCGCAAAGGGACGGAATGTATACAGTAATAATCAATGTTAGTTCTGGTAGACGTGTATCTATTTATATAAATTAATTTAAAGTTATGAAATAGCGTCAGCTTGGCATCATTTGTCGCGATCGCCTTCAAGCCCTCCATGCGTCCCGTTACCAAACTTTCGCGTGCAAAAACGGTATAATGTAACAAAAACCAGTTGAAAGGAAACCCTAGCAGTTCGACTGGCGAAAGTAATTAATCGCGAGTCGACTGTCGCCGTGTCGGAGCGTATCAAGCCTTCGTGACGCGCTCTGGCGGAAAATTGAGCGCCTCGCCCGAGAATACGCTGGGTCCATTCACTCATACGACAACCTATACAGTTATTATCAATGTGCATTCACTGTTTACACTTCGGCATTCTATATAATTAATTGTATCTACAGTTCTATATATAACTAGCAGGCTCAAAATTATTGAATTAAATATATTGAAGTGTGGGGAAGCCGAAAATTTGAGATTACATTTTTTTTTATAAGGAATCGAATTAAAGGTTGAAAAGTTTGATCGGAAAATTAAAAAATAATTCACCTTGACAACTCAACAACCTATCAGATCGAATTAGCTGCTGCTCTCAACTTCGATTACGTGGGCTTTATTTTTCGGGGCTTTCCAGATTTTTTAACAGCAAAAAATTCTCATAACCGTAAAATTCAAATTGATATTACTTTTTATTATAGACAAATCGAAATAATACGAATACTCATTGTTTAGAGACGGTAATTGCAATACATAATTGAAAACCGCACTGAAATCGATTAAGCCGTTATTGAGATCAGGGCACTCAAACACAGAGAAACAGATAAAATAAAAACTATTGTTTTGGTTTCTATTCTCACATATCTTCCATGTACAGACAGCGATCAATAACAATGTTATTATTTGTAGACATCATAAAACCGTATACAGAAAATAATCACAAGTAATAATTAATCACAAGTATATTAAGTATAAAATCGTTTATTTTAATTAATCACGAATTCGTTCCCGCCATGTCGAAACGTATCAAGACGTAGCGAAGCGCTCTCGCGGAAAATTGAGCGTCTCTTCCGAGTTATATGGCGGGTCCAACTCGCACAGCTAACAGATTGACGTAGGTATGAGTACAAACATACAATTAATATTTGTATTTATATTTACATACTTTAGCGCATGACTCAAGTATTTAAATAATTGTTACTGCGGCGATTACGTGTTTGTTACGCTTGGTTTTGAAAGTTTTTGTCAAACTGGCAATTTTTTTTTTTAAATAACTGAAAATTTTAAACGTGGGACTACGTTTGATCGACATTGCTGGAAACAAGAGTGTAGATTCATATCTCGCCTAAAGAATTGCGATCGCTGTTCGTGGGAATGCAGCGAGCATTCTTGGGATTAGGCCGCAGAGACTTAGGTTGCTTAGGTTAGATTTCTATTATTATTCCTTTTAAGGCACGCAAAGCTGTATTTAGATTAATTAATTATGTAAATTAATTTACAAACGTTTAACATTTGAATCCAGGCCTAAAATATTGAATAAGAATCATATCACTGTAATATGGGCATATATGTGGCCATTACACTCGATGATAACAATAATATAAGTAGTTTTTGTTTATATATGTTTATAAACAATCGTAAAGTTAATCACGAAATCTATTCATAACATAAATGTACTATCGGTCAAAATGGACGAACAGGTCAAGTTGTTTGTGAAGTTAGAAATAAATACAATGAAGTTGATAATAAAGTAATACCTAATAGCTATTTTGATAACAATGAACCCAACTTCGCAAGTTCTATCGACCTACATACAGAAGTAATTCCTGATATGGAACGAAATCGTTTGGAAGATATTAAAGAAGCTCATTATTTCCGTACGAAGGTAATCGAAAATCGGAAAAGGTAAAACATAAATGTTCAGCAAAGATTTAATAAAGGTTTTATACTGACTTTAAGAGTCGTTCCATCCATAGTTTCGCATCTTTCCATTGGTTAGTTCCACCGCTTAGAAGTAAAGTACGATGCAAAATAAATGTTGAAGGTGGGAAAACAATAGTTCGACGGGGGAGGTGCCCCCGTCACCCTCATAATCCGCCGTAAAACATTACATGTGTTTCGATTGGAGAGGTGCGGTTGCTGGCTACACTTTGAAGCGAGGCGGCCATCTTAGTCCTCAGGAGTAGGAAACGTATCTACGTTCGAGCTCAGATAAGATTTCAGTCGTGTTTGTGTTGTGCGTTGATGTCTGTGGGCTGCGACTACTTAACATCAGGTGGTTTGCTTGGTCGTTTGCTACTCTTCTCACATAAAAAAGTTGATGATAAAAGCAAATATTGACTCATTGTCATCTAAAGAACTGACTACTTAGGTTTACATTAAAGTACCTCACCTCGCTTGTAACTAAATGTAGGCGTGCTTCTTCAACGCGGTCCCTGTAGCGCGGGACCAGAATAGCGCTACGGTATCTCCTGCCTGTCGTAAGAGGCGACTAAAAGGAGGAC
>DWON01005662.1:0-14687 GCA_018251015.1 Phocides pigmalion okeechobee
CCTCCCCAACCGAAACACAGTACATGAAGAACATGTTGCTTTACGGCGGGTTATGAGGGTGGCGGTGGTACCGCCCCGGGCGAACTCTAACGGCCCTACCACCTTCAAAAATTGCATAGAAGTAATGAACTTAACTATTTGTGATCAGCACAGAATAGGATTGAAGCTTAAAACTGACAAGTCAGTGTTTAAACATGTCTCAGGGTGGCTACAGCTGCGTGGCTACGTCTGACGTGAGGACTAAGTTTTAACGTCTTATTGTCTCCTTACCCTTTAAATTTGAACAGTGCCATCGCTAAACATTGAGATAAGACAAATAGATGTCCTTCAGCCCCTCTTAAGTAACATTATAAAATGACTTCTACTTTTAAACATTAAGATATTGCAAATGATTATTGGCTTGCTGTTAATCAAGTTATAAAATAGCAGCTGTACAGTTCAGCAGGGGAGGTTGCCAGAGCCAATAACGCTGATACAGTAGTTTTCGTGCATATATTTGTCAGTACGTGTCAGTAAAACGTAAACTTTTATTTATAATAAACTCTTAAAAGTGGTTTAGCGTTAACTATTTTGTCCTACAACAACACAACTACTACCGGGCAACGTCAACGACCACAGTCCCAACAGAAGTATCATTGTAATACCCATTTTAACGTGAAACTACCCATTTCGTTTCTGTGGAAACTGCTGTTACTTCTCTTATATATGAGGCGACTATCTTAACCCTTAAGAGGAGTAAGGCGCCTGCGTTCGATTTATAGTATTATTCGATTTATGGTATTCGTGGTCTAAATTAGTTCTATGCATGTATTTGTGATATGTGTCGCATACTGTTTTTGCGATTCGGTGGAAGTCTAGCTGTCGATTCATTTACATGTAAAACATAAGATTTTTATCTTAGTCCTCAGACGTAGCAACGCATCTGCGATCAAGTGCAGACACTCCTGACAGGGACTAATGTATTGTATGGAATTTGTTACAAATTTTCCTGGATTGAATGATTTTGATACTTTAACTTCATAAAGCAAAAAAATAAATCACGTCCCTCATCACAATATATTTTGCTACTTCTGAAATAAGACAGGAAAGCTACTGTAATAAATCCTACGCCAAAAAGGTAGACTTGAGTGTTGGACTCGAAACTTATTTTACACTAATTAAGGACTTATACTACACGTCTATCCCACTAGATCCAATGCCAACGGCTATCTTTAAAGTACCTGTAAGTCTTGTATCGTGCGATACATTATCGCGTTAAAAGCTAGCCATAAATCTTTCGCGTAGAGTCAATTAAATAAGTAAAATAAACAAAGCCCGCAAGATCAAATCGGCAAGCATCTATGCTTTTTACGTAAATTCTAGTACCCATTTTCCAAGAACTTCGCTGATTATTACAGGTTTTTTAATATCAATGGACCTTAATATGTCAAAATAGGGTTATAAAACTTCAAAATATGGTGTTTTCGAACACAATTGGAAAGTAGTGAGTATCGAATTCTCGTAAAATTAAAACATATATTAAAGATATTGTTATTGCAAAGAGTGAAACACTAAGACTGATTTTTTTACGTTTGTAATCATTTTTTTATGTAAAATATAGATTTAATAATATGTTTCGATCCATGATGATTTTAGGAGGTAGTACGTAGTTTGTGTCTATAAGAAATTTTTGTAGAGTCCGTGATGTAGTAGATATTATTATAATTATTAGAGCTGGAGAATTTTATAAACATTGAAAAAGTCTAATTAATATTAACGCTTGTCTTGGAATAAGTTATGATTTGTTATAATGTAATACTATTCATACTAAAACTCTTCAAATTGCATCGCAGATAACATTTTTGCAAAACTAAATTCATCGACAGATAAGCAACGCAATCTAGCGGTATTTCTAGGATTTAGATCAGTAGTAGGAGAGTAATGTGTCAGTGTGTGCCATTCGGCAAGTGGACCAATTAGTGATGGATCGGTGTGAGGCGACTGGCTATTGATGTACCTGTTGGCACCACAGCTCGGTGGCGAGGATGTTGGCGAACTCCAGTGGATCAATGTTCTGCATCTCGGCGGTGCTCACTCAACCACGTTTATAATTAGACGCTTACTCTATTGTATTGCGCTTTTTGCGACGCGACACCTTCGTGCGGTTCGAGTTTGTTAGTCGATTTGTTCGTTATAATCCGCCCTCGCAAGGAGTAGGTATTGAATGTGGATAGATCGATCCGGCTGTAAACTCGACGGGTTCGAGTCGTCAGGTGTCGGGGTGCGGGTTAGTTAGGGGCGGATCGGTCGGATTCTCGCGATATATCGCTTAGAATGTCGTGTGCGCGGGATTGCGGTCGTTCGTTCGTTGCGCGCGCGTACGGCGTGCGGCGGCCGGCCGCGGCGGATCGCGCGCTACTGCCGCGCGCCCGCCCTCGTTCGTCCGAAATCCTCGCCCACGAGCGACGTCGAATCATATATTTATAGAACACTCCTCTAACTCCGGAAATATTTCGCATCATTTCGCATCACACGCGGCCGCCGCGTTAACTGAGGTAATGGGTACCCGAACTGCAAACAATGAGTACACCGCTACGTTCTCTTATCGCTTTACAATCATTGCATCGTAAACGATTGTTTGGACGCGACCGACGTCCAAAAAATTCGGTGCCGATAAGATTGGGCTAATAGGTATGTGACCCACTTCCCGCTTATAGAATACTTAGTGACAAACAGCTTTTAGTAGAGTTAATTCCACTTGGGTGGCTTGCCTATTCAGTAGCTGCGCCTGAGCAGGTAATATGAATATGACATTATTAAGTTTGTACGAATGTCGGATGTCTGTGGCAGTCGAGCTGTGGGCGGGAGGCTCGGCCAGGCCTTGCCGCAAGGACGCATGGCGCCCGTGGGCGGACGTTCCACCGAATACGGCCTTATTTGGCCACATATAAAATAAATTCTTAAAAAGCATAAGCGAGTATTCTAACTGTCATAATAACTGATTACACTTCTTTCTCTATTATTTTTCACTCACGGTAAAATACGCGTAACAATTAAAAATAAATAATTACATGTTTTCCTTAATAATGTATTCAACTAAAACACCTTATTTACTATATACCTACATCCGTTATCAGAGTCGGATACCAAAGATAGGTAATAAGCGAGAAGAGGTACTCAGTGTTTAGTTCAACGAAATGCGGTCTTGATATATATATATATATAATGGAATATATATTTTTACTCTCTTTACTTTTTCCTATGTTCATAGT
The DNA here is from genome assembly GCA_018251015.1 of Phocides pigmalion okeechobee. Taxonomy (NCBI): domain Eukaryota; kingdom Metazoa; phylum Arthropoda; class Insecta; order Lepidoptera; family Hesperiidae; genus Phocides; species Phocides pigmalion. Next base: position 3,252 of record DWON01005662.1, read on the forward strand.
GCATGCTTTGAAATATTTACCATTTTGAAATATATACCATAGTGGTAGCGGACTGTTGGAGAGTAGTTTTTACCAAATTAATAGCATGGAATTCCGCAAAGTAACATGATAATATTAACTATCAACAAAATGAGTCAAAGATCATTAGCTGTGGCAATATCACGGACATTGGGGCCTCGTGGCCGCTTGTGGCCGGAGGACAAAGCAGACGGCTGCTCCGGAAGGCGCGCAACCCGCTCAATTACCACAATTGCTTAAATGAAATTTGCCTTAGTCCCATTACGAATGTCATCGTTTCGACGAAGACAATTCTATTACCGACTTTCACTGTCACCATTGTACCAGTTTAAAAATTAAATAAAGATTGATTTTTAATAGTGTCAGTTAATTAACTTTTTGCTACGATATTCATCATTAACCCACTCCTTTCCAACTGCTTGTTAAGGGCCTCGTCGCAGCATGAGGTTACAAGTCCACACCGACCAAGTGTGGATTGAACTTTGATACACGTTATAATATTACCAACACTTATGTGTACTGACCTAATACAATACGTTAACAAAGAATCCACATTTTAACCTTTTATTTAGTGTCTTATTTATTTATTTTTGTTTTTACCATTTCAAATTATAGATGCGACTAAAAAAGAATCCATACATTTAGCATTTTAGTTTTGTATTTTTTTTATTTTCATTTAAGTTTTGCCATTTCAAACTATACATGCGACTAAACGCTTATAAATATTTTAACATAGAGAGACTAGATTTCAAATATTTCATACATAGAGAACTCGGTAACGTAGCGAACCTCTGCCTAATAACGTCTCGACTGCGCGGGCGCATGCCCGCTCGCCCGCTCGCACGTTAATTGGTCACGGTGCTTACCTAGCAATTAAATAAACCTTTTTATCCACTCGCATTCTTATACATTATCGTTAAAATCGTGATGACTTTCAGCTCTACCGTATAAAGTTTCTAAATTTACACCCACTGAAACATAACGGTGTATTCAACACATATTTTATATTTCTAACAAATTAACCGTTAATATATATCGCATAACATATTAAATTTATCTTAACTAATTTATTCACTTGTAGTATTTTAGTATTAATTATTTTTTATTTCTCATTTATGCATAAAAATAAATAATCTAAGTAAAGAAAATACATTTTACATTAAAAAAAACTAATGGCATTTTTTCTTTATTCATGAATCGCCTTCAAAGAGGAGTGGTTACGAATTCAGATGTATTTTTTATTTACATTTACAGTTCCTGCCGTAACGTTTTAATGAAAGACCGTTAACTTGAATGTAAAATGTAAAATAAAAACTGAATAAGATGTTTGTTTCACGACTATCGTAAACAAGGTGAAATGTAGCACTGTAGCACTGTATCTCGGTACAGCATAGTGCTATCTTGGCGTGTGGATCATGAGATCACCACTATAACTAGTTGTGACGTGCCACACTTGAGGTGGGTCAGATGTACTCAACATTTGGACTAAGGGCTGCCGTTTTAACATGACCGTCCTGTTTATGGATAACTTAAAGTTAACTGATGTCAGATTTTTTTATAAAAAGTCTTTTTTTTTTGTTTGCCAAACTGTAATTAATTATAAGTGAAGAATAAATTTAAGGTGACTTAATTGGTGACGTTATGTCAATGAACCTTAAGTTCATAATGAAAAATATTAAATATATGTAACTTGTTTTGCATGTATTCCAAGCAATTTATTTATTACTATTATCTATTTATTACTATTATTTAAGAATATTTTAGGATGACTTCAGAAAATACTGAAGTTAATTATATTATGCTTTCCAAGTAATAAATAAATAAATAGAACATCATTGAGGTATTGTCAAAATTATAGTCAGATAATGAAAATTATAGTATGGCATGTGCTCTATTTTTACACGTTACAAGTATAGTAAGTCACGGAGTTAACATGTCCGCCAAGTACCAAATATTATACAATACAATACGATAGGATACGATACAATACGATACGATACGATGCGATACGATACAATACACTTTATAGCATACCATAGAAGACAAACATTTACATATCTCATAGCTTATTATACAATAGGTTGTCCACCTGACATAAACCTAAATAAAAAAGTATAATAAATCAAACACTTTTTAAACAAATCAATTACTGCAGAATTTACGCACGATAATTGAATGTTATTATCCACATATCATTTATTGAAGAGCACTACACTACTGTAATTAATTAAATAAATCCAATTTGCCTACATTTTTGTGATAAAACATAAAGACAAAAAGTTTAATTTTTTTCAATGCATTTGATTATTTTGTCTATCCTCCACAATATTTGTTTTCAATTTACACCACAACGTAACTAATTAATTACAAATAATTGATTAAAATGTTGATTATTGTTCGTGCTAGTATCGTTTCTTTTATGTCAAACTGACGTCATAGCGGTATGATATCTTCCTTAATTCTTATTTAGCCGCTATCACCTACGTGACGTCAGTAACGTAGGCATAATGAGTGTGTGCTGTAACGACAATAAGTAGTTATTATCTTGAATGTGGCGATAAAACGTTTATTTTTGTACTAACATGCGGAACTTTCTTGTTTATGTAACAAAATCTTTATATATATTTTTTTTTATTATGAAAGAGTAAGAAATGTGCATCCACGCAACCTGATGTTAAGCGGTCACTGCAGCCCATGGACAACCACGTCCAATCTCAAATAGAACACAAGTTATATTTAAGGATGGACGCAGATGCGTGCCTACTCTTCAGGACTAAGATGATCGCCTCCAATAATGTGTATCAGGCAACCACGCTTCCCCAACCGAAACAAAATACATGAAGAACATGTTGCTTTACGGTGGGTTATGAGGGTGGCGGTGGTACCGCCCCGGGCGAGCTCTAAAGGCACTACTACCTTTAAACAACAGTATTAACAACAAAAATTAAACAACAGTAACCATTCATAATATGAAAAATCTATAAATAAACTTATTAATAATACTTTGTCCGTTCGTTACATTATGAATGTATTTTACATCATGTTATAATCGTATTGCAGTACTAGGCCAGAGTTCTACGTAGTATAAGGCTACGTATTCACGGGAATAAACCGCACGTTTTCTAGAATATTCGGTTTTATACATACAGCATTGTTTACACGATTTGATGGTGGGAGAACTATAGTTCGACCGGGGAGGTACCACTGCCACCCTCATAATCCGCTATAAAGCATTACTTCTGTTTAGGTTGGAGAGGTGCGGTTTGCCGGCTACACTTTGAAGCGAGGTGACCATCTTAGTCCTCAGGAGTAGCAACGTATCTACGTTCGAGCTTAGATAGTATTTCGGTCCTGTTTGTGGTTTTTTGTACGTGGATGTCTATGGGCTGCGACTACTTAACATCATAACTCATTTACTACTTTTCTCAGATAAAAAACATAGCATCATTGTTAACGGGGAAGTCCTACCTATATCCCTTTCGTACACTACGGTACTGACAACTTGCCGTAGAAGGGGGAAAGGGGTAGGATTAGTCTGGTTTCAAGGGTACGCTCGTTGTCCGGACTTAATTAGTAAGGGTAAATACCCTCCTTCCACCGGGATCATTAAAATTTTTCGGATCATTAAAAAGGGCGGCGGTGGTACCTCCCCGGTCGAACTATAGTTCTCCCACCATTGAATAAGTATTAGGAATACGATGCATTATGAACGTAGGCTAAGGGGAAATAGGTACGAGTGAGGGTCATAGATAACGCTGAGATAAACAATTCAGGTTGCGTTGTAGGCTATACCGCTATAGTGTTCGCAGTTAGGTAATAAACTAGACAGCCTGACTTAGCGCCATGCTTGAGTAACACTAAAATATTTGAATGAAATAATTTATTCATCCAATTTATTTGATAAGTATAACCATAACCAGCAAACCACTCAATCGAGGAAATACCCACAACATCCTCATAATCCGCCACAAACCAATTCTTGTGCTTCGGTTGGATGCGTGGTTGTCGGATACACTTATAAGCGAGTGAAACGAAACGTTCGTAGTTTCGATAGGTAGGAAAACTATGAGTATAAAGGGGAAGTACCAACTCCTTTATCTATATAATCCTCACTTTAATACACATAATCCTCTGTAAAGCAATTCTTGTGTTTCGATCGGATGGATGGTAAACGGATACACTTGCAAGGGAGGCGACTAACTTAGGCTTTTGTAGTAGCAACGTAGATTACGCAGAACCTCAGATGGAACTTGTCTTTGAGCTTGGTTGCGGATGGGCATGAATTGATATAAAATTGAATACTGTATTTACCTAAGTTGAGTTATATTATTTGCTTACAGTGTAATAAGTATAAATTGTATTTAACTACACGTGTCGCAAAAATAAGGTGAAATGCGATAAAATATTGTTACATTCGTCCATATGTTAAATAAAGGCTTGATTTCATTTATTTACAAAGCTTATCGTTAAAGAGAAACTGAATGGTATATAAGGTGTGGTAAGTTGGATAAACGCTAAGTGGAGTGTGGAGTATTTACCGAGAATAGGGTTGCCACCCTTTCGGGATTTCCGGTATCGATTCCTCATTTCAGACTTCGACAAGCTTCTAGCGAGGGCCTTCCTGGTCCGATATTAATCAACTCTGTAGTATTATTCTATATCTCTAGTATGTTTGTTGATTTATTATTTCGAAAGTGTAATCCGCAAAGATATCTAAATCCTAATTTATTTTAAAATTGTCTATTAAAGTTTGTATGAAGGTGGAATAAGTTGTATATAAATAATTTTGATATTAACAGTATTTTCTAAGAGGATATTCCGTCGCGAATGTAGTTTCAAATTGCAAACAAGGTAACATTCGCTTTAGAAATAAGTTTTATCACTTCACCAAGATTCGAATGTAAGTTTTCTATTTTACAGACTAACTAGCAGCTCACTTGTATCTACCTACTAGTGTTAACCCGCGACATCGCTCACGAAATGTAAGAACCATCTTCGTCATCACCACCACAACCATTCTATAAACTGCACACCAAAAACGTAATTTCAAAAATATAACTTAATAGGACGGTTATGTCAACTATAAATATTTTTATTTATTGATCTGTTCTAAGATTAAAAACGTGATAAAGTATAATCTATAATGAGACTGATACAGGCAGTCCGTACAAATTGATTGAACCAGTTTTTTTTGGATTAAAGATCAGTTACCATAAGAAACAGACATAGTTCTACTATCATATAATAGGTAAGGATGCATATACTAAAACTCTAAAGACTATTAGTACTGTTTATTTTATACCGACAGACAACAAATCCACACTTTTGGAAAATTTTGCTCGTCTGTCTTTTACCGCATTATTGTTGAGTTTCATATAATATTTCTCAAACAGCCACAGAACTTCTTATCACGAAGCCTTAAACAAAATGGCATATCTTACAATCGCACGAGACAGTTCATTTCCAATGATTCAACAGAACATAGAGGCTCATGTGAGTGATATTGCAACACTGACTAGATCGCTGAACTGAAGGCATATCACCGATAAGGCTGCCCGTTATCCGCACGTGTGCTGCCCACATACTCCCGCTGTCTTGTCATGCAGGGCTGGCCAAGTGCTTCAATGTATTTTTGATTGGCCCAAAAACATCTGTACATTATACAAATTTAAAGAAATATCATTGCGGAATTTATACATTTGATTATATAACGGGTACACAAGATTAACGTTTTAACGCTTTAAATATTTTTATTACAAAACGTCCATACATTTTTGGGTCGATCAAAAATCATTCGTTCATGTAGGATATTTTAAACTGAACTTTAAGTTCACGATTAAAGGAAAATAACCAATACATCAATTCCTTACTGCCCCAATGTTATTAGAGTGACAAAAGTTATGCCACAGTTTAACAAGGCGTAGTGTTGATTGGTAGATAGATACCTTTGAGAGGCTTTTGCACCGCTTTCTTTCATTATTAAAGCAAGTGATAATCAATTTCTAATACGCACATGATTTTAAAAAAGGTGAGAGATGTGTGCCAGAGTTCCGTATCACTTACCCCTCATGAGAACAACCAAAATCTTTAGCACTAACTTGCCTAATTCTGACATTAGATGAGATTTTTAATATAGGCTCGGCGGGCCGCTTAAATACGTGTCACGGGCCGCTTGGGGACAGCGGGCCGTGATGTTGTCAGCCCTGTTGTATTGTAAGCTGACTAACAGACCAATTATTTATAACCAATTGTATATGAGCAGTGATAACTGATAAGCTTAGTGATAGGAACTTCGGCCCCTTATATTAATGATCAGAGAGAAAATCCTATCCACGTTTATTTTTATACCATATTCAAATTTAATTGGAAGAACAAACAAATGCCTAGAAAAAATATAACAGTGCCTTTATATCTATGCAAGTAAGTATGAATTAAACATATAGAACTTTTACTCAGCACAATACCATTTCGATTGTACTTATGGGTCACGCCCCCTCATTAAGATTGTGTATTGTTTATAGATTTTGTATGCTGTCGAGTACAAAAAGGGTAGCACGCAATTATTTGAAACGGAAAAAGACTAATGTTCTATGGAACAGAATATTTTTGCCCACAGACGAAAAATTTCTCTATATTTTAAATATTTCGCATTAATACCTTTAATGTTTTAAAAACACACTAATTTGCTAATAAATATTATATATAATAATTAAATAAAGTTAAAAATTTTTTTTCCATTAAAAAATAGTTCTACTGTTTCTGCAACTATCTACATAAAGTTCCTTATTCAAACTAACGTAAATAATTAGAGTATACTAGTTCCACACCGGGAGAGTTCAGTTGCCTATATTACAGGTTCTCGTCCATTTTAGTCAACTGAAGACAAACGACATATGCAAATTGTTACTATAATGTTTTCCTACATCTAATAATAATATATACTAAAATTGTACAATTTTATGAAACAAAGATTATTGTATCATTATTATTATGTTTTCTCACACCTGTTTATATTAATGTTTATAGTAGAATAGTTTTTGGTAAGTACATGCAATGAAATACAGGAAATATTATATACTTACAAAGAAATGACGCAGCCGACAAACTAATTTAAAGTTAATTATCTTTTTCCAGTAATTTGTACGACTCTTCTTGTCGTAGGCTAAATATCTCGTTTAACAGCTCCTAGACAAAGGTATAAAATTGTTAATTTGGATTTAAATTTCAGTTTGCAAGGTGGAAGATGTTGTTCAATCAAGGTTATACCATCGCCATTAACCATTTTTAACACAGCATTTCTTACGTTTCGGTGGAAGGGTGTGATTAACTTAGTCCTAATAACTCCTCATCTTCAAAACGTAGTTGGTCACAGAGATTCATAGAGCAGTGATTCCATACCATTAAGCAAACTTTTTCGCCACTTCCATGTTTCCAAAAAAATTCTAATTGTCACTAACACGAGATGGACTAACGATAACATAAAAAACCTTATATTATAAGGACAAGTTTTAGCTTCCGACAGTAGTCATTGTTATTTAGCTGCTTATTATCTGTCGTGTTCAGTTACCTCTACGTTTGAAACAAAGTATTAAATCAGTGGTTGCGTACTTTGCACGTGGCGGGCGCGTGATTGACAGGTGAGACCACGCCCACCTCTCTCACGCACTCACTATAGTCACTTCACTAATCTTACAGATCAAATTGACAGTTCTTATTGTCAAAATCGGACAGTTTTCTAATTCATTTGACATTTTAAAATGTCACTAGGTTCTAATTAGTAGACAGATTTCACACAACCACACCGACGGTTTTTATCAACCGACTTTTTAAAAGTTGTACTTTTGTTTTTTTTTTTTTATTGTTTTATTTATTTTTAATGTCTTGTGTTACAATGATATATATGAAATAAAAATATACACACAGACACAATCTTTACTCGAAATAGGACAAAAACTGCCTAATTTGGGTCTATCAACACAAAATTGACAATAGCAAAAGAAATTCATTTACTATCGGTTTCCTGTATTAACTACACGTATTTTATTAAAGGTGCAAGAAAATGGCCACGTACACACGCGGAAAACACACAGAAAGACAAATAATTACAGAAATAAAATAAGTATAAATACGCTAAGTGTTTAGAATCAACAAAGATTATAATATGTCGGTAACAAGATACTAATGATCTCTACGGATGATTTGGAACAACCAACGCATTACCCGGAAAGGACAATGCTCTATGTTAATGTTCAAAAATATTTTTGTTAAAGCTAACAGATTGAGGTGTGAATAACCCCCATGAAGGAGTAAACAAAGCCGTGTATTGGCGACTTTGAACACTACCGAGAAAGCACTCTTCCATCCGTAGTATCGTAAAACTTCCCAGGGTTTACTACCATATGGATCCCAATTAAATAAAAGCCTTAACAGCAAAGGTGTAAAGACCTTTTCAGATTGCAGGGAAAATTCCAATAAACTACTCCCGGTATTAGGCTATAAAGTTAAAGTGGTCATCTAGATTTACTGAGGAGCTCATGGACGGCCAGCCTTCATAGCTGGCCGGTTGTCCGGGAGCTCATTAACGCGGCGCTAATTGCTAACACTAATAGCATTGCTCGGGTTGCCGGAGAATTCCTTGAACTCATTCTTAATAAATAACTTTTAGTTTTCTGTTTTTATTAAAATCCTAATATTTGAAAAAAAATACAATAATACTTTATAATCCCAAAGGTGTTGTTGATGATTGATTATACTTGTAATGACCTAATTCAGTAGATTTATTTTATTTGCAGGAAAGAAGTGTGCTCCAAGGCTTCCCTTTCATTTCGTCGGACTATAGAAGGGCATCGTTAATGGCTTACAAGTGTTTTCCATTACAATTCTTGTTCTTAGTGGCTTATTCTTTAGGTATAAGAAACACTCACAAAAACATACTAAGCAAATTTACAACGAATATTTATGGTTAAAACTATTTAATATATTAATTAAATACAAGAACAGTCCTTACACATATCGCTTGCTGTTAAGAAAGATCAGTATGCGTAATTGGTCGTACTGATCTAACATTAAAATGTGCAGAGTATGGAAGTATAAAAGGAACACACGACACATGCAAGCAGTGTACGGCGCCGTCGCGACATTGACCGCCACCGAGCGAATAATAAAATAAATCGAAGCCTGGCACCGAGCCAACAGCCCTTCCCTTCACCTTTACAACGACATAAAACGCACAGACTGAAAACCATTGCCGTCTACAAGCTAACCGTTGAAAGTGAATTCTGAAAACAACCGTCGATGTATAACGACACGTCGCCACGTCTGCGTATAACGTTCTGTTACATACCTACCATAGATGCAAGATCCATGCAATTCCCTTTCATATTGCACCCTATGCGTTCCCTCGCACGCTAAGGCTTAGGACAATGGAAAACATTAATGAAGCTTAACGCAAATACATTTTAATGGCATTAGAACATTAATGACCGTAAACACCAATGAGTCGGTTCGAAATTTCAATTTAAATAGAAACTTCACGTCTTACATAAACAATCGTTAAAGGCCTGTATTGCTCGAAACGGCCTTCGTTTTCGTGAAAACTGCTCCATTCTGTGTTTCTCGGAAAACCCGCGTGACTCATCGTAACTCGCTCTCTATCGCGGGTCACAACGAGTCGCGTATTTCATTCGTCGGCTCAATTCAAAAAGTCGACTACGTCGTATGATTCATGCAAACTATGAATCAGCAGGTAACATAGAGAAATTTTCATGCGAGGAAATCGTTACCTCCGTCGACACATTTGTTACGGATAAACTTCGCATGCGATTACATGGAGCTACTTAACGTCAAGCACGCAGTACGGAACGCTCGAGAGAATTGAAGGTTAAGATCTAGGAAGCGGAATGAGAACAAGAAAAACTGGAAATTTGCGGAAAACCCAGAATTTCTGGGCCATTGACATCTTTAGCAAACAATGCGAATGTCACGTACAATTAGTTATTGAGATAAGGTTATCTAAAACCGCGGCCAACGGCGCCGAGAGGACCGGATATCGTCCGGAAATGGCGAGCATTCCGCGCGGCGCCGCTGCCAAGCCGCAGAGTTCGCCGAAAAAAACAACAAATGATATCGTACGTTTTTGTAACGAATAACAAAGTGGTTCGCTTTTGAACTGTGGACTCACTTACGCGTAAATATCATGCTATTCAATGGTGGTAAATGTTTTTATTTTGCATCTGAATACTGAGAAATAAAGCAATTAAAGTGGCGACTCAAAATTATTCGATTCGGTTAATTTTATCGAGATTTAATGCAAATTGTAAAAGGGTATAGCAGGTTATCTGTTTCTGAGAAGTGTTTTAAATCGGTATTTATTGTTAGTTTGCGATAAGAGGCCAGCTGCGCTCGCGGTGGAACAAAGAAGTATAATCCTAACGCGTTAAATGACTATGCAAATGATATTGTCGCGGTAATGGCCATACTGCTTCCTCGCGTGGCCTCATTAAACAGCGTACATATGTGCATTATCTCGAGTTAATTAATTAGAAGTTATGTCGCCATTTTTAATAGCTTTCTGCTAACAGTGCTAATAGTTACACGTTACAGATAATTAGGACTGGACTTGGTTTGGTTGATAAATAGTAATAAAAGAGTATTTATCTAGATTTACGAATATATTTTTGTGTCGATAAATAATTATTTTTAACAGACTTCCAAAGGTAGGTTATACATTTGCCTTGAGTTTTTTCTTTTGGATCGTGAGCATTGTTAAGATGTTTAAGTGACTTAACCAATAATTTACTTTCATTCGTAGAGGATTATCTTCGGTTGGCCTTAAGTTCAAAGTCAGTGGAGGTGCGATGCCCACACAGGTTTGTTTGTTAGTTGTTTTATTTAATTTTTTAATTGCGTCGCCCACATAGGATGCGAGTGGGAGCCACCTTCGTGCCAATTCGGACATTTTCGGCACGTGTCGGCACCGTCTTGACGTCTTTGAACTCGATCGTTGTAAATCACACATGATACAAGACTTAACATTTTTGATGAGAAATGTTTAACCCTTAACTTGACAGTGTGCATTTTTATGCACGTTACACTTTTTAAAAATCTACGCAACAAGTTAACAATGAAACACTACTTTTTAACGATTATTTTTCGAATCAATACTTTACTCAATTGGTACAAAATTATTTCACGTCGCTGGCAGCAGTGATTTTGACAGTAGTATGCAAAATAGCGGACCGCAAAACTGCGTCTACGCATCGCAAGGTATTTTTTTTACTTTTTACTGCTTTTCGGTTACAAATTAGTATATTTATGATTGTTACATAATAAGTAGATATATATTCTATATAAATACATATTATTCTTAGTCCGTGCCTCATTTTTACGAAAAATGTAAACTGGTTTTGTTGTATGTAT
>DWON01005663.1:0-14686 GCA_018251015.1 Phocides pigmalion okeechobee
AAATCTTACCTTATGGTATAGGTTCTTCAGTAGATTTTTATTGGAACAAATATAAAGTTATATGTACATCAGTTTATAAATGAAAAACGTCATAAACATATAGAGATAACAGACTGAACGTGGTATGTGTATGAGACTGATGTTAATACGCAACGTGGACGTAAAATAGTTATATCGAAGAAAAACCTATCTTAACACAACTTTCAACAATATAATTGTCTGAATATTGTTTTTATTAATTGATAAATACACTAGTACACACTTCTTACATTTGCTACAACTATAAGGCGTAAATCGCACTTGGTAATCGACTGTAAAAACTCAATGTGTCACAACTACGGCCATGTCTCAAAAGATTTGACAACGAAATATTACAATATATAAACGAGTTAAAGTTAGTAAAAAGTTAAGTAAAGTTACGTAAGTAAGTCAAGGTGTCGATAGGGATGACATATTTGATTTGTGTAGAGTCGTAAAATATTACTTTTTAATACACTTCGACAATTCAGGTGGTCCTCCAATGTATTGTACACATTATTTATGTAAACCTATATGTTTCTTTTATTTGGAAAGGTGTACTTATATATAGAAATTAAGGCTATTTTTCACGTCACAAAATTAATAATTTTTAATTACATTGGACAATGAATACTATGGTTTACAAAATATTAATTGATTTTTCATGTATGTATGGTGACGGAATATTTGTTTATGGGCGCTCGTATTCCTGACACATTAACACTTTTAGAGCATTGTTTTGTTCGCCGCTTTCGCAGGTGGGAGAATTATAGTTCGACCGGGGAGGCACCACCGCAGCCCTCATAATCCATTAAAGCATCACTTGTATTTCGGCCAGCAAGCGAGACGACCATCTCAGTCCTCAAAAGTAGCAACGCCTCCACGTTCGAGCTCAGATAGGATTTCGGTTGTGTTTGTGGTTGTACATGGATGTCTATGGGCTGCGACTACTTAACATCAGGTGGTGTGCATGCACGTTTGCTATTCTTTTAACATAAAACAACTCGCAACGTCCACTCCCAGAATAATTGAATTGGTAAATAAAATGTTTTGAATATAATATATCAAGGTAATACTAACACTTATTGAATTCAACTCATTATAATTTGACGCCAATTAACAATTCTGCTGCTTTATAACAAAAAAATGTAATAAAATTTGTGAAAACCGTAACAAACTGTAGGTACCTATAGATAAGTAGCTATATGCATAAATATACGTTAGCTGTCTCGGTCTTAAATTCATGGCGTATCAATAGATGTATCATATCAAAAATATGATCATCTATACAAATAATTAAAATTTGAGTCTGCTTGTAATATTAAAATACCCGCTTTTTACTAAATGTTTATGCAAGGTGCATATACCAAAGTATTTTTTGTACAGTTTTTGTCCGATTGTCTGTTTGTTTGTTCCGCCTAATGTCTGGACCTATTTTGACGGGACTCACTGGCAGACAGCTAATGTTATAAAAAGTAACTTAGGCTACTTTTATTTTAGAATTATATTAAATAAACGCGTAGGAAATCGCGAGCACAGCTAGTTTGAAATAAGGGTATTGTTTGCGTATGACATCACATGCGTATATACTTTTAGCTTCGTTCCATATGTGACGCTGACGACCTTATAGCGTGCGACTTTGCAAGGGTTGGCAGTTGACAAAAAATAGATAATTGGTTTATGTACAGGTAGAAGCTACCCTAAGACCTGAGGGTCTATTTTAGGGGAGTATAATAGTATAAAATTGTGCGAAAACTGGGTTAAAAATTTGACTACGGTGCACATATATTAGATCGGGTCAGCGATGTGGGGGGCGGCATAAACTGGAGCTTATTTCTCTAGACTGAAGATGCGCCGACAATTAACTTAAATATTGTATTTCTTAGCATATGTATATCATCTGCGAATACACAGACGTACTCCTTGTAGCGTTGACGTAAACACAGCACATGTTTCGCGTGTAATCCATACAGGTGTGTACAAGCCGCAAGCGTGTTAAGGAAGTGTTACTATAATTTGTTTATGCACAGGTAGAACTTGCCCTAAAACCTGAGGGCTTATTTTAGGGGAGTGTAATAGTATAAAATTGTGAGGAAACTTGGTTAAGTAAACTACAGAAAATAGGTATTTTTCACATCTCGGTGAGATTAGTTCTCAAGGCAAATCTCTTTTTTTTATTGTGAAAGAGTAAGAAACGGGCATGCAGGCCACCTGATGTCAAGTGGTCACTGCAGCCCATAGACAACCACGTCCAATCTCAAATAGAAACGACATCACAGTGATTATATAGATTTATCATGATTCATCTTGTAATAAATGTATGCCCTCTCATCCAAAGCATTTCAATGTGATCAATATGTTCTTCTTGTTTCATTCTAGGTTCCCTTGCAAATTTATAACACGGACACGAAGACAAGCTTTTGCAAGGTAAAACAAAAGTAAGAATTATAATTAATAATATTAATTGTGTTTTTTTTTATAGTTAAAGATTTTTTTACGTTTCAATGGAAATAAAATCCAGTTTAAACCGTCCCCGCAACGCTGATCCGATTTAAATATAAGCCCCGCAGTAAATTTGTTGAAATATGATAATCGAAACTCGTGTACATAAGACTCCCTTTAAAAGAAGAACACAATAGTGAAAACATGCTGCTACAGGGTTCGCCAAAGACAAAAACGTTTATTTTATTGTGTTGTTTTTTAACTTCCTTGCTTTAGTGACAGCCCTTGTAGCAAGAGAAGCAGCAGGAAATGTAGATCGCAAATATGCACAGCTAAGTGGAGCTTTGTGCTTATGCAGCTGTGTTACTTGTGGGTATTAGTTCCTTATTTGCATCCATATCTGCTTAGAGTTTTGCTTTGCGTTCTTTATTAATGCAAAGCATTTTCACGACGGTTAGGTATCCTACCTTGACACCGTCTCTTTGATGGTGTCAACATTTTGTAACTACTATAATATTAAGACGCAAAACCACATTTGTGTTATGATGCTAACGATGTTGCATTGATCTTGCAATTTTTGTTAAAATTTATCTGTCACTTCACTCATGCATTTTAAGGTTTTTGAGGATTATGATCCCTTCCTCTTCTTAAGTCTTCAACTATGGATTGGAAAATTGTAAAAATGTATATTAAGAACTATACTAACAATCAAAAATTAAATTGCATTAAAAAAACCATGATTATCTTTAAAAAAATATAATATCATTTTAATGTTTAAGGTGAAAACGAATAATCCACGATAAGATTTATAAGCTTGTTTTTTTACTTATAAATATTTCTATTCCATTTGAAATTTAACAGAAATATTTCTAAGTAAAAAAAACAGTTGCTGAAATGAATTCGTGATATTATAATTATAAAAATGGATATGTAAATCCCAACCTACTGTTTCTACAGCAAATTCCTAAAACCCATAGACCTCTTTTCAGTGTCTTCAATCATTATCTTTGTAGATCTTCGTAGATCCGTGTCGTACGTTTTTTTGTAGAGCCTTATTTTATAAAATTACTTTGCAGGTCAACTTCGTAGAATGTCTCTGTAGACCCTTCGTAGACCCTGTCAGTGGAACTTCTCAATAGGCCATTTTCGTACATCTCCTTCGTATATTTATACAGATGTAACTTTGAAATAATTGTAATTTTTACTAAATAATGGATGATTATTTGTACGATATTAAAATAAAAACTGTAAATATGTGTATATGCGAGTATCTTATCGAATCTTAAATGAATTCAATGAATTTATATGTGATATTTACACAAATGTTGACGATCTCACAGTCTCGTTTTAAATATAAAATAAATAACCCAAGTAATTCCAGTGGAGTCGAGTATAGTAATAGTTGCAACTGCATTTCAATACAATGAAATTCTGTTGAATCAGCTCTACACAGAGTTCTAGATTACTTGCTCGTACAATATAAACACGTACACAATGGTCACCTATTTGTTTTGCGCTCTGCTCTTGCGCGCTTTGTACTGTATAAATATACAAAATTGGTCTTTCGGGACGAATAACTTAAAGAACACCTAAATACAACATTGTATAAATAACAACTACCTGGTTGTCTGAACTATGCGCGAGAAATGTTTATATGGTTTATAGATACTACCTCGCCGTATGTTACCTATCTGCTAACATCATACGTCATCAATTAGGTATAAAACGTAATGATGCTAAGATAAAACTATGTATATGTTCGATGTTATTTAATATAAACATTCTTATTTTTATTATTCACTGCCTATTCTTTCACTATGTAATAAAATTTATATTGTTTTTACATTTTTTAAGGATTGTCCGCATTGTCAAAAATATAAGGAAAGGATAAAGTAAATAGTAATTTCTAAATGTATCAAACATTATTTGGCGCCATTTCGATAGGAAAAAGTAGTATATTAAGCGTTTATATTACACATTACTTATTATTTGCGTATGACTAATTTTAAAAGAATAGCTGCCAATAAGAATTATTTGGTTTTTGGCACATTCATTTTTTAAATAGACTTATAGATATGTTAAAACATTTGATGCAGTTTGGTAGGTATGTAATTGACAACTAAATTAAATTCCGCAACAATTTTTATTGACTTTAAAGCACACAATAATAAACCTTTAAATTATATATAACCATCATTATATTAATCAAAATCATTCATTCAAATGTTTAACGCCTTATATTATTATCGTGATGAAAATACTAAATAATGAAAACAACATGACATTTGTGTCAGGCGTATTTGAGGATACCAAATTGCAATATTTTTACTCCATCAAAATCTAATTTTATTTTTACCGAAAAACTTTTTATCTGCATTTAACAAAGATCGTAGCAAGATGTGAAATAAAACCTTTGTTAATGAATGGGCTATTCGATTTAAAAAGTTGTTTTCAATTAGGGCTGATAGTTTCAGAAATAAGAGTATTTTGGAGCCGCTTCTGTGTGCTGTGTTCAGTTCATAGTCATCTTGTGATCTTATGTTTAAAGTATATATACACGCACAACGCCTAAAATGTGTATATTTATCTATATACAGATATTACCCGCTGCTCCGAAAACAACCCTATTCAGAATTTACTTGACATCTTTTACATGATCTGTCTGCATACACCATTAGATTTAACAACAATATCGACGTTTTCATGTCGAAAGCCCTTCTACCAATTTATTTCTTATATTTATATATTTTCGATACAAGTTTTTCAAATTTAAAATAAAGGCAATCTTAAGAAATCTTGTCAAGTTTCACGGCACGCATGGCAAACATTAGTGTCTCCCATTTGATCCACCTCCATCTGTTTGACCAAAATAAGTATATGTAACCTCGAGTTTCGTCCACACGACAATTGTCTGGAAAAAAAAACATATTTAAATGAGTATCGTTCAAATGTTGAATGCAGCGGGAAAGTTTTTTTTATATGCGAAGAGTAACAAACGAGCATGCAAACTACCTACTGTTAAGTAGTCGCAGCCCATAGACATCAGACATTCGTCTTTGTGGTTACAAATGAGACTGAAATCCTATCCTAAGACTAAGATGTTCGCCTCGCTTCAAAGTGAAGCTGGCAACCGCACCTCTCCAACCTAAACAGAAGTAATGCTTCACGGCAAATTATGAGGGCGGCGGTGGTGCCTCGCCGGTAGAACTATAGTTCTCCCACCTTATTTAATTGAATGTGACGAATATGCTCTATATCTTTTTTATAGCAGATGTGCAAATGTTTTTGTTTTTGTTTTTGTTGGTGGGCGCTAAAAGCACGATTAGATAACAGTTAATTAAAGGTGGTAGAGCCGTTTGATCTCGTCCGGGGCGGCACCACCGCCACCCTCATAACCCACTGTAAAGCAACATGTTCTTCATGTATTGTGTTTCGGTTGGGGAGGTGTGGTTGCCGGATACACATTATTGGAGGCGACCACCTTAGTCCTCAAGAGTAGGAACGCATCCACGTCCATCCTTACATAGAACTTTTGTTCTATTTGACATTGGACGTGGTTGTCCATGGGCTACAGTGACCACTTAATATCAGGTGGCCTGCATGCCGTTTCTTACTGTTTCAATATAAAAAAGTAGTTTAAGATATTTTCACCATGCGTGCGCCAATTCATGATAAATACTAATGTTACTTTAATGATGAAGTTACAACATCTAATTAATCATGATATACATAGATAATTCGACAAGATTGATAACACTAGCACCTTCATAATACACTGTTAAACAATTCTTGTATTGGTTGAAGAGGCAACTTCATGTTGATGTCTACCTGAAGGCGATCGCAATTGTCCTACTACATGTATGGTACTATAAGCACCAGAATCTATATACTTTATGTTTATAAGAATAAAACATTAAACAAGCGGATGCTTATATTTCTCTCTTTGTATGGTATAATAAAGTTCAAATGATTTCTCATGGCTAATTCACCCCACAAATGGCATCAAAGATCGAGCAGGACCCACAGTACAAGGGTCTATTATAATAGGTACTTACAACAATTATCATACTGCTGAACCATATAATTATAAATGTGCACATTAAGACGTAGGTATATAATTAAAATATAAATGGCAATTTTATGTAAATTGTAACCATTGTAACCTTTACAATTAATGAATATAATACTAACCTACAATTTTTAGGATCATTTTTAAGGTTGATAATAGATGCCTGGGGCGTGACTTCTTTTATACATATGCCTAACTTTAACCAACGGAGTTCTCTCTAATATATGAAATCCAGAAAAAGGTATTTGTCCACTTTTCATTATTTTTGATCCCTGTTCAGATATCGCGATGACCATTGAGTATGGCACCGTCGCTAGCCCCATAATTCATCGTAAACCAATTTTGTGATTCTTTAATATATGAAGGTGTGGTTAGCGGACACATTTACAAGTGACATGACAGTCGACCTTCAGACCTCGAGAGTAAAAATATATCTATGCATGGTTTCAAATAAGTCCCGTTTGAGATTAGACGATGGACTGCAGCGAACAATTAATATCTAGTGGCTGCAGACCACTTTTAGGTTCACTTGTGTCTCCCTTGGAAAAAAAATCAGGACTGAACCACCGTCGCCCTCATATACTGCTGTTAAATTATCTTACACCAGGCTTACAAGCGAGAATATCTTCGTTCTCAAGAATAGGACTTTAGTCCGAATTGACTTCAAATTTGGTATGGTACATGGGCTTCACGAACTGTTTTATAATAGTTTTCTTATAGGCTAGAGTACGAATTTTCTTATACTAAAGCATAAACATTACTTACATAGTTCTAACCAATACTTGATTTCATCTTGAGTGCTAAACTTGTGGTAATGATGAGTTCCTTTCGGCACAATGTTGATTGCTTCTACAAGGTATACACCGAGGAGTTGCGACAATCGCGTCCTGTTTGGCGTTGTGATAATGATTTTGCCACCGGGCTTCAACGTCTTTACACATGATTCAATGAAGAGTTCCCTCTGAGAGGTATTTATATGTTCTATGACTTCGGAGGCAACTACTGCGTCGTATTTATTCTCGTTTTCCTTACAATATACCTAGAAGACGGAAAATCACACACCAAAAGTATTATTATTGTCTGTGGTGAGTAAAAGTTCGCAATAAAAAAACCATATACAACTGAAAAGAAAATTATAGCTTTTTATTGATTTCATATACTTAGTAGTACCTGTAAAAATAAATAAAATGAGACTATTTACTTCTGATTTCAAAATATATCCATTTTCAGAATTATGAAAACTATTTACTTATTTATGAATGTATGAACTGTATGAAGACTTATTTCGAAAGCAGATAAATAAATTTACATTAGAATTTTATGCGAAGATAGACACTAAGGTTATATAAAAATGTAAAAGCTTAATATTGACTATTTGTTCCAGTTAAACTAAAAGAGTAGAGATTCATATATACATACATATGTACCCCTATATTTAAATGACGTATATAAACTGCTGAATATTACTACTTTAACCTTTAGAAATGACAAACAAAGCTATTATTTATAAATTCATAATTGTGAATATTTTTGCATGTTGTTATTTCCGGTAAAAAGTATATTTTCTAACATCTGACCTTTTATTGAATATAATTAGACTTGTAAATTCATTTAACTTTAAAATAAGTATTTTCCATAGTGTAGATTTGTAATGACTTAAAATTATAACGATGCAATATTCAAAATGTTGAGAAAAATTGAAAGAAATAACTTTAATTGATTAACAAAAACAGCTACATGTACAATTTTAAGGAGACTAGTAATGTGTAGCAGTAATATTTTTTAATAATATTGGTTGTGTGGTAACATTTTATTATGTAACGGAATGTCACGATTAACTAATTTTATTGCTAATATTTCGAACTAGTCGCACGGCGCGTGGTCGTGGTGAAACTGCGGTGGCGGGGCAAAATTTTTGACACGTGTTACTGGTAGATTAATCTATCTACCCTACGTCTATTTCGTGTTTCTATTTTGGTTTTACACACAGCACTTACAAATCACTAAAATTAGTTAATCGTAAGTACTCAGTATGTAGTAAAATGTATTAATTCTGTGACGATATTGGTTTAAATCACATGTATCTAGAATCCTTTTGCCCAGATGTAGAGAACGTTGAATTCGGAGCGATTCCGGTGGGAGATTCGGTCGTTAATCATTTGCGTATTGTAACTTGATATGGTCACAGGTTATCATTCCTAACAAGACGATAATGACTTCCGGGCTGAGTTTCAGGACTTCAAGAACGAAAAACGCCATTTTGTTCCTCTGTAGATCTAGAGCTTTTTTGCCACCGAGACGATATGCTGAGTAAAATTCCACGATTTCTATCATAAATCTTGAGATTTTCTCACGATTTTTAAAATCGTGGCTCAGAATTTTTGAACGGGCTAAGTAGATTTTGTTGGAATTATTAATAAGTTTACTACATTACTTAGTCGATTCATATAAAAGAACATTACTCCTTTTTTGGAGAATTCACACTTCACCTATATATAATATTTAAGTCAAAATTATGAATTAAAGAAAAAAAAACAATAGTTCCTATGAAAGTGATAGCAATGGTTATCGATGCCCCAGTTGATATAAAATGCAATATACATTCCATAAAACATATCAAATACGTTCGCTCAGTTTAAACATGGGTCTTCGACATAAAATAATATTTTCTCATTTAGATACTTACATCCACAGTAGTATGAACATATGTAGGCTTATTAGTCAAGCTGGTATTCATGGTTGAGTGTTCTACTGCTGCGTTATATAGTTCCTTGGCTGGTTCCAAGCCAGTTACTTCCGCGCCGAGTTTTGCTAGATCCTAAAAAGAATTTAAAGGACTATATCAGACTAGAGGGCTGGTTCATATGTTACGCATAGAATTGCGATCGCTATTCAGGCCAGGAATGCGAACAGAGTTCTTAGCATTGCCGCAAGGGTACAAGTAGCACGTGATAAAGACGATAAGCTTGTGTCTTATGGCACAGTGCTTGACGCAAGACGAACTGAAAGCTAGGCCTTAGGTGTAGGCTATGTTAAGTGATAAAATTACATTCGTCACCTGTACTAAGTGGCGTGCATCACAAAAGATTGACGTAAGTGTGCTTGTTATCAAGGTGCTTAGTTAAAAGACGATTTTCTAAACCAAATAAGAGCATCAAATTCGAGCAGCTCTTTTAATCATTTGCAAGTCAACAATCAAGTCGAAAGACCAACCTGGTATGTTTATTGTATACGTTCATATTAGGTTTTGTAATGGTCGAACAAATAATATGTTCAAATCCTAGTATAAAAATGATGCTAAATTTATCATATGATACTGAGGTATTTAGCCCCCCTAAAACATATTTTATATTATTTTACTCTGTGTTGAATTGGGACAATCAAGTTGTGGGTAAATAAAGGTTACATGATGATGTAGTAAATCTGCCATCAATACTAATTAACTTACCTCTGACAGTACTCCTGCTGCACAACCAACTTCAAGTATCTTTTTACCTCGAAGACACGTAGAGCTTGGGGTGTCCGGTGTCATAGTGACTAAGCTATCTCGAATAAACGGGACACTGAAATCGAGTTTCTACGGTTCAGTATAACCATATTATTTTATTATTTTAGGATTCTACTGTTGAATATGAGTGAAGGAAAACATGGATCTTTAATGTGCAGTAACGTGCGGTACCACCGCTATACTTTCTTAATGGAGTAAGCTATTGTATATCAGTTTCTATGGTGTGAATAAAAACATTATTTTTTTGGAGCATTACTCCTTAGTCCTGTGGTATAGCAACTTATGTATAATTATCTTTTGGTCTCTTGTTTTACTTTAAAACGCGGCAGTGTTCTGGTTTGAAGCTAATAATTAGGTCAAACTAGTTGTTTTAATTTAGGTCTCGAAGGCAGCAACACATCTGTGTCTAATCTCAACTTCAGTGTTATTTGCGGTTGATTACAGATGTCCATGGATGGTAATGTGTTTGCTAAATGTGATTGTTAATAAATAATATGCCAATTATATCGCTGTATACTCCTGACGAGTTCAATGTGTAAAAAAATACATGAGGTGTTATTAAAACAAGTACTTACCGAATAAGGTTATAGGTATGTAATGCTTTTAAAGTTCCTTCTGGATTCCACCAATCTGCCGCATACTTAGCCAAATGCTTCAGATCTACGGGGTCTATGGTGATATCTGAATAATTCCTGTTGTTGATACAGGCTACATTCGCTGATGGTAGAAGTGTCGATTTCGAAATATTTGTGCATTTTATACTACAAGAAATAATGTTACATTGAATAAGTAATTTTGATGTATATAAATATAAATATTGTGTAAACTTATTAGTAAGCATTTCCTTGTTCCAGCTAAGAGTTAGGAAAATTTTACGCCTTAATAATAATTTGTGTAGAGCAGAGAAAAAATTGTTTATTTTTATAACTAAATTACAGTACGATTGTCGAATCTTTCGCCAATAAAACACATACTGGCTAACACAAGTAAAAAGTAATATAATTACTAAAAATAAAGGTCTTCATACAGATTGTTTTAAAAACTCATTTTAGTACTGGATAAAGATCTCCTTCAAGAAGGTTTATTATTTTAATGTATAATATTTATGTATATTTGTCACAGTATTTCTAGCTAGAAATCTTATGTGACAATATTGGGATTTATAACTTCAGATGTATTATGATAATGAGAGGTTTTAAGTTATATAGAAACGACTTGGAAAACTATATTATCACAGTAATATTATATTTATTCAGCTATTTTTATTTTATAGTGTGTAAATTTTATTTAAAATATTTAAAGCAAAAATACAAGTATGACATACTCACAGTTTTTCTATTAAATTTGATCGCCTAAAACATATCGACGCCATTGTATTTTGAACTTATGACCCTTTACTAACTTATGCCCTTCGTCGATATGAGGTTTCCACCTATTTACGAAATATGAATACGTATAAGAAAGGTGACAAAATATAATCCAACCGAAGCCCCTAAAGTCCACTTAAGAACTAGTTATTATAAACGTTTTCCTTATGATTTATGTACGCAATGTTTAATTTATATAACCATTTCTGTTTATTATTATAATGAATACTGACATAATTAACTAACCTAAATATCAAATTGAATAATTTTAAAGTAAAGTAAAGTAAGGTTTGGTTGCCGGATACACATTATTGGAGGCGACCATCTTAGTCCTCAAGAGTAGGATACGCATCCGCGTCCATCCATAAATAGAACTTCTGTTCTGTTTGAGATTAGACGTGGTTGTCCATGGGCTGCAGTGACCATTTAACATCAGGTGGCCTGCATGCCCATGTCTTACTCTTTCACATTAAAAAAAATGTGTATAGAAACAAATTTATATACAAAACAAAGCCGTTTCCTACTGTCAGTATGCTTAAATCTTTCAGATTATGCAACGGATTATTAAGCGGTTTTCACTACTACATATAGGGATCCAAGGGAAAGGTTTATATGCATAATACATGCATATAATAGCGTGGAAAAGCCGAGAGTTTCAAAGATTTATAATGTAATGTCTTGACTGAAATGTACCTGTGCGAGACTGGGTCAATTCATATGTATATTTCGTAGAAAAAATCTAGACTCTACTTGCAATGTCTATGTATCAGCTTCATCTACGGTTTGTTCAAATATCGTGTAAACCGATAAAGTTCTTAAAAATATTTCATTAGCTACATTACAAAATATTAATGGTGGAAGTGTCCTTTTTCTATTATCTAAAGTAATTATGTAAACCATTTACCTTGAAATAGCAGGCATTTTAGGTCATTATTTAACTTTAAATGTCTTTACATACATTTTAAGTTTATTTGATATCACTGAATCCACAAAATAAATGGCAATACAGATCCGATAAATGGTGGGTGGGCGGATTCAATTCAATTTGCAGTACGAATGCTCTTGCCAGCCTACGCTTTTCTACAAATTCTTTTTCTAAAAATCCGTTTCTCAATTTTCAACTCTTGATGCAAAAAGAAGTGATATCCAATCTCTCGAACGGTTGAGATTTAAATGGGTTTTTAATTCATAATTCGCAAAGTGTTATGATGTGTTAAATAGTAATATTTTATTTATTTATTTCAGGCGACGAGGCCCATATCATATATAATATTATTTGAACCATCTTAAATAAAATATACATATATACTAATTTACGACTAGTCAATATTAGTTATAGATTATAGATTACAGATGTGTACGGCATTGTCCATGTATTGAAATGGCGATGTGATGATGAACCGCATGCTCTTATTCTTCATATTATCCAATCGTAATCTACCAACTTACGTATTCGGTTAGTCTACCAAACATATTTGGTTGGGCTCATGGACAAAAGCCTGATTGCCTGATAACCTCGTAATAAGAGCTAAACCCTTACAGTACTGAAATAATACTACGTGTCTAAATAATATTTAATAAGCTCACTTCTGAATTTGGTATTTTAGAATACATTTCGATTCAGGGTATCTATATTAAAAATCACTAATTCACGAATTCAAACATAATATCTTCCTTATTCTTATGGCAAGGAATAGATAATTATCACAGTTTTAAATGATTATGCAGATTCTTAAACGACACAGTATACATGATGGTTTTAAAACATGGTGGTATACTGTATTCGATGATATATCAGTAATGATAAATAATCATTAAAGATTCAATACAATATCTCTTTGTAACATTTGTAACGTATTGAAGGTAAATAATTTTAGCTTCAAATTTTTCCAATAATCTTTCATTCACTAACGTTCCAAAGAATTCAATTTAATTAAAGAACGCCAGGCCTTTTCTGATGAGCACCGGCTTAGCTTTTCAAATCCTCTTTACATTTCCAGTGTGTGATGCCGCTCAAAGCCTTTTCTGATTAATCATGTTTGGTTTACTGATTGCAGTCTATTCGCAGTATTGAGATGCAGCGAAATTAAAGTTCTTTGATTCATTAAAACATATGATAGTTCTTTTATGGACTGGAATATATAGTGTTTTCTTAGTTTACCAATTTCGTCTTGGTCAGCGTGGTATATGGCTTAACTCTTTTATTGTGAAAGGAAATCCGTACCTAACAGTAGGGCAGTAATGACTTATTGAAGATACTTTGATATTTTTTTTGGTCATAGACACACAAATGTCCATTTCATGGTCATATCCTGATCTGATCATACACATATCAATTTGAAAGATCGAAACATACAGACAGCGGAAAGCGACTTTGTTTAATACAATGTACAGAAGTAGTATTCAGATCACCTGACGTAAAGTCCGAGTTGTTTACACCGACCCACAGTTCAACAAAAGCTATATACAAACAAAACTAAAACTCTATCTGAGATTATACGTAGATGCATAATTATTTCTAAGTATTGAGATTGTTGCCTCGCTTCTAAGTGAAGACAAAAACTGCATCTCTCTAAATGAAACGCAAAAGTTGCTACACGATGGATGAGGGCAGTGCTGGTACTTCCCCGGGCGATAGTTCTAGCTTGCAAATAATTATAAATTCTTGTATTAATAAAATATTTAAATTCATAAACTAAATTACCGTGTATCCGTTGGATGACATCATCGCGACCCGCTACTAACTAATTAGTGTTTTGACAATGACCCGGTTAAAAATGAAATATAAAACAATACTTATAGTTTCGTTGAAGCGTTAACAAAGTTTTGTTTTAATAATATTGTCATAATCCGCCGTAAAAACATTACTTGTGTTTCGGTTGGAGAGGTGCGGTTACCGGCTACACTTTGAAACGAGGCGACCATCTTAGTCCCAGTCTCAGGAATAGAAACGCATCTACGTTCGAGCGCATAAAGGATTTCGGTCGTGTTTGTGGTTGTACGTGTATGTCTATGGGCTGCGACTACTTAACATCAGGTGGTTTGCACGCTCGTTTGTTACTCTTGTCATATAAAAAAATGTTTTTTTATTTTACTATGTTCCGGGTACTCAGGATATATAGGAATCACGGTATAAATTACATAATAATAATAGCTTAAAATAATCTGTTTTATTTACTTTTATAGCTGTGCCCGCGACTTTGTTCGCGTTTATTTTGCCTCGAAACGTCGTCATTCGTTCGCTGTTTTCGTTTCAATTCAAATCAGCATGAACTGTCACTT
>DWON01005664.1:0-14681 GCA_018251015.1 Phocides pigmalion okeechobee
ATTGGAGGCGACCATCTTAGTCCCCAAGAGTAGGAACGCATCCGCGTCCATCCTTAAATAGAACTTCTGTTCTATTTGAGATCGGACGTGCTTGTCCATGGGCTGCAGTGACCACTTAACATCAGGAGGCCTGCATGCCCGTTTCTTACTCTTTCACATTAAAAAAATATATATTGTCGTGGTGGGGGGCCACGCGTGTCCTTGTGATCTCCAAGGGTATACCAGGTAGGATCTCCTGAGTATGCTCGGGTTGCGGGACTAGAGGAAGAGCAGTTCACAAGGTGGATCTCCCTCTACGCTCCCTTATTGTAATTGCGTTGGCGACACAGGCGCAGATCGTCCGAGGAGACCGCTCCTGAAGACCGAAACCCCCTTGAGTGGATGGTAGTGGGCAGCGACAGACACGAGCCGTCGATCGTCGTCATATCATGTCCGGAATTGCAAGCGCGCTAGGTGTTCGGCGCACTGATATCGGAGTTGGGACGCCGGCTCCATACTTTGGACTTGGATGTGAATGTCCAAGGACTGCAGCAGTCACGTGACATCAGATGGCCTGTATGTACTTACAAATCTTCTAATAAGACTTAATGTAGCATATCTTTCTAACAATTAATAACTCAATGCCCATATCACGCTCACAAATAAACGGATTAAGTCAATGAATCAGTGAAGGTTAACTTTAGTAACTCAGTGGATTAATGAAGGTTAACAATTACTCACTCAATGGATTAATAAATGGCAACCATTACTAACTTCATGGTTTAATGAAGGGTAACTATTACTCACTTAGTAGATTAATGAAAGTTAATTATTACTCAATCAATTGATTAATTAAGGTTAACAATGAGTTTCAGTAGATTAATGAAGGGTAACTATTTCTAACTCAATGGATTATTGAAGATTCACAATTACTCTCAATGAATTAATGAAGGTTAACTATTAATAACTCAATGGAATAATGAAGGTTAACAGTTACCCACCCAATTGTCAGATCTCGTAACCTAATTTAGTTACACAATCCTCCCTAACTAAACATAGTTATCCGTACAGAGTTATGTATAAGATTGTACCGTTCGCCGATATTAAACTATGTTGCAATAGCATATAGTTCTATATTGTACTATTTTGCAGTCCAAGTTGGGAGCTTGTAGAGTTAGTGAATTTAATAATGGATAAGAAAGAACGAGTGACAGAAAAATAGCGATCATTTGCAAGATTCTAGAAACTGCAGTTCGGTGCGAATGTACCACCGGGATGCTGACTTCTAGAGTAAATAAATTCTTGTTGTTTGGCGGTTGACTTGCCTATGCAGGTAGTAGAATTATCTCTATCTATAAATATAATAAAACTGTAACAGATCTCTGTCTGCAAATGGCAAATATATTTAAAAAATCATAATGGGGTGTCTTTATAAATGCAAGAGAACCCAAAACAATGTTTCTTCATTATATCTGTTTATCTGTATGTCTGTATGTTTGTGCACGCTAATCTCAAAAACGGCTTATCCAATTTGAATACAGTTTTCAGGATTATATTGTGATGGGCTTCAATTAACATTTAGTATTTTTTCATTTAAACCGTTAACATAAAAAGAAGTTATTTCAATTTAATTCAATCAACGACGAAGTCGTGGGCACAGCTAGTCTGTACATATAAACATATCTTTTGGTCACTCTTTTTGGAGCACTATAGAAAAATGTGCTCCAGTTTAGTGCCACCTTCCGTTAAAGTGTACCAATATCGCTTTCTACTTATCCCTTGCACGGCTTGAAATCAAACCCTTATAATCGCGTTACTCAACCCCACGGTGAGGGACGGAATGTTGCGAACGCGAACAGGTGGGACAAATACATTTAAGTATATAATGTATATTTATATAATCTCGGGACTATTGACCAAATTGATTATGACGCGAACCTCAAAAGGTAGGATCTCCTGAAAAATGTATGTCATATGAACGACTATGAGTAACTGACTGATGTTACGCACTGAAACATCAGGACCTAAAAAAATATTTAGTTAATACTAGTGACCCGGCCCAGCTTCGCTCGGGTAATAGTTTATATGTAATTACTTTACTTTTCTTTCATACACGTATCCACTCCTAGTTCCAAAAACTAGTAATAAGAAACATCTGTTTCGAACCACGTCTGAATCGCTATATTGAATTAAACTATTCAATTTCCGCCGAATTCCCAAAAAAACTTAACTTACTCGTATTATGCATCAAAACCTTTCTCAGGAATCACTCTAAATGTTTATTTATTTATTTATGGTTACACCAACAAAGTGAATACTTACACATTTACTACCTAAGATATTACACAGAAATAAAAACTAAGTGTCACCTCAATTACAGGTGTAAACTACATGCTGGGAGAGGCTACATGATAATACTTCAAATAATTTAATTGACACTTACAAGATAAAATAAAAATTTGCGTTAAAAATCATTAAAATCATTAAATCATATTCCATTTACAAATTACAATGTTGTTGAAAACTGCGAGAAAATCAGTATTTTTTGAGTTTGTCGCGAACAGACAGACGGCGGACTTTGTTTTATAATATACATATATTTAGAGATGTAGTAGTAGTAGTAGTTCAATAGCCTTACGACATTTTAGAGACAGGAAAAATGTGTTTTTCTCTCTCTTCTCCAAAACGAGGCATCACACGCTTCGGAGGTAGTTTATTGACTTTTGAAAAGGATTTCGTGACATTGAACCAAAAAAAAAATTGAATTCGGTTTTGGATTTTTTTTTGTTTTGTGTTTGACCCAGGCTCCTCCTTTTTTTGTTTGTTTGACTCCTTGACTAACCGTGACTCTGACTAGACTGTCTCTGACTTCGACTTCGACCCAGACTCTAACTCCTTGACTAACACTGACTCTGACTCCGACTCCGACTTCGACTCTGACTCTGACTCCGACTCTGACTCTGACTCTGACTCCGACTCTGACTCTGACTCTGACTCTGACTCCGACTCTGACTCTGACTCCGACTCTGACTTTGACTCTGACTCTGACTCCGACTCTGACTCTGACACCGAACCCAACTCCTACTCTGATGCTGACTCAGAATTCAAATCTAGTACCGACTCCGACTTCAGAGTCCTACTCTAACTCTGACTCTGACTCCGACTCCGACTCTGATTCTGACTCAGACTTCAAATCTAGTACCGACTCCGACTTCTGAGTCCTACTCTGACTCTGACTCTGACTTTGGTTATTACTTACAGCGTACTTTTCCGTATAAAAGTCTTATAAGAAATTTCCAATCCACTCCTAATATACTTTATACCACGTTACCGACATAAAATCCACAAAAGTATCGCTACACGAGAAAGTACTTACAGTTACGACTTAACGGACTTACGAGTTTACGTTTACGTTTCTTAATACGAAAGTTACGTCTGCTTGTTTGGGGTAAAGAAAATGTTAAACCAATCTTCGTTTCGATGATACCCGTTACGTTTCTCTTCGTTTTCGTTTCGAAGAAATTCATCGACTTCAAACAGATTTCAAAAAGGAGATTCTTAATTCAGTTGTGTTTTTTAAAATATTTTTTTATATATGTGTTTAATAATCTCAGTCAGTTATAAATTGAATTGAAATATATCGCCTCGCTTCAAGGTGTAGCCGGCAAATGCACCTCTCCTACCGAAACACAAGTAATGCTTTACGGCGAATTATGAGGACGGCGGTGGTACCTCCCCGGTCCATCTATAGTTCTCCGACCTACACGATATCGATATGAGTATAACCTTACTTTCAAAATACAACATATTGTACGAGACAAAAATAATAGGCTGTTAGAGGAACAATTTGAGAACAGGTTTACCAAATTACAATTCCAATCGCGTAACCGATAGTAGAGTTAGAGAGCTCGTTAAAACTTTACTGATACAATGGCTCTTTGATCTTTGACATAATTGTTTCAAATCCAATTGGATTAGTTTATCGCAAAATAAAAATATGTCTCGTATTTTTGATGTGAAACTTCTATTGACACGCCTCGGGAGTGAGATAAATATGTGGGTGGCAGCCGGAGGTCGCAGAGAAATTAAAAATCTTATATAATACTAGCGACCCGGGCCAGCTTCGCTCGGGTAATGAAGTTTATATTTACTTACATTATTTTTCTTTCATACATGCATCCAGTCAATACATAGTGCAAAAACTAACAATTAGAAACATTTATGTCGAACAACGGCTGAATTACTACATTGAATTTAATTATTTAATTTCTCGCCCAATTTACAAAAAAGAACTTAAGTTATTATGCACTAAATCTTCCTCAGGAATCAATCATTCTACCTGTTGTTGAAAACTGTGAGAAAATTCGTCCAGTACTTTTTGAGTTTATCACGAACAGACAGACAGACAAACGCGACGGGGGACTTTGTTTTAAAAATATTTAGATTTAATAATAATTACAATTCATTATGACCTACAATTAAAAACGTGGAACCGATTCGATGCGAGAACACGGAGTCTTCTGCGCTCCCACGATATGAGGAAGTCGTTCGAGGCGCTGCGTCAGCTCCTCAAGTTACGCCTTCGCCTTCACATCAGGTTGCAAGTAGAGTGGCAGCAGCGGATGCTTTCTTATTGTAACTACAGCCGCGTGACATTTTTTTTATGTGAGAAGAGCAGCAAACGAGCACGCAAACCACCTGATGTTAAATAGTCGCAGCCCTTAGACATCCACGTACAACCACAAACATGATCGAAATCCTATCTGAGCTCGAACGTCGATGCGTTGCTAATCCTGAGGACTGAGATGGTCGGCTCGCCACAGTTATTTGAGGTCAATGAGGTCAACTATGTTTCCTCTTCAATCGAACCATAGTTGAGGACTCGCAATACTTTCTTTTATATATTTGCTTATTCCTTCTTAACTATCTTTGTTTTCATGCTATTTTCCGAGTTTGACACTAACCTTTAATTATAAATATGTATGTAAATATTGGGTAGTGTATTCGCACCGTCGTGCGCAGGATACAATCGTAAATCTTTACAGCGATGCGACATATTAATAATGCAGCAGTTGTCTCCCACATATCCATCTTTCATACTCAGGATCTGTCACCTTTATTACTGGTCATGACTTCAAATAAAACATTTCAGGCGGCAGTTTTGTAAGGTGGTAGAGCCGTTAGAGCTCGCCCGGGGCGGTACCACCGCCACCCTCATAACTCGCCGTAAAGCAACATGTACTTCATGCATTGTGTTTCGGTTGGGGAGGTGTGGTTGCCGGATACACATTATTAGAGGCGATCATCTTAGTTCTCAAGAGTAGGAACGCATCCGCGTTCATCCTTAAATAGAACTTCTTTTCTATTTGAGATTGGACGTGGTTGTGCATGGGCTGCAGTGACCACTTAACATTAGGTAATAAACATGATTAATTAACATGTATTAACTTAACATGCCCGTTTCTTACTCTTTAATAATAATAAAAAATGATAAAAAATAGTACTCTGTGTATTCATAAATAATAATCAGATGTTAAAAAATACAATATTTCAGTGAATTGTCAACGCATCTTCAGTCTAGACAAATATGCTCCAGCTTAGCGTCGCCTTCCGTAACGCAACCGAATCTAATATATGAGCACCGCAAATTCTCCATCTTCTAAGATTTAAATTTACTGCTTTGTTTTTTACTCTCCTTTATTCCTTTATGTAAACTTAGTACCTAAGTACATTGAAATGCAACTGGAAAATTTCGAATCTGAAAAACATTCACAAACCATTCATGGCGTTAAGTTGCTGGAGCAGAAAGAAAGGATCCAGAATTTTCTTCGAAAAATCCGTCACTTTTCAACTTCCACAGTTTGTTACCAACGCTAAGAGTTCTGGAGATTTCTCAAGCCATTATCGTCTCTATTCAAAAGCCATTGGGGCGATAATTGCACGTAATCACAGTTCCGATGTTATGTGAGTTAGCGTACGTAGTACCTAAAGTTTGAAAGCTTGGAGCGTTTATTATTCCAATAACTCTTTATCGGATAACTTCGAGAGAAGTATGATAAATAATGTAGGAGATACTGTCCGATATTTGTTTGTCTTCTTTGTTAAAGCCTTGAGGTTTTTTCTGCGACCGGCCGCTTTGGTAAGCATACCGATTTATGACGGAGGAGTTTCGGGGACTCACGGGAGTGAGTCCCCGAACCTCCTCCTGCTAATCGAAAATGCTGGGAAGCTATGCACATTTTTGTTCTGGGTCTGGGTATTTTTGTCTATTCGTTTCTATATTTATCCATGACATAAGACAGTGTATATAAGAGTGTAAAATGTTAGTTTGGCAAGTTTTTTTAATAATTAGAAATTTAACATGGTATATCGTAACATTAATTATGTTAAAAGCCTACTAAACTATCTAAACCGAGTCTATACTCATGAGACATGGTGCCAAGAGTGCTAGCCGCAATCTCGCGCCCATGCGGCATGCCAAGAAGACAGACTGCATTCCTTAATAGCGATCATTTCCTGAATAGCGATCGCAGTAGCGAACTTATAAAGCGATATTTTTAGTATATTTGAAGAAGTGTTTTATTTATATGCTACAAGTGTAGAAATAGAGCGTGCAGGCTACATGGTACAGCTGATGGACATCCTAATGCAGGTGGGCTGTATGCTAAAGAAACAGCTCAACTGACTCAAAAACTATCCTGTACTACTACCTGTACTGAAAGTACTGAATCTAGAATTAGAACTAGAATTGTCCTGATAGCTTCTTTGTATAGCGTAAGTGACCAATATGAAAATAATTTTTAAAATTTCATTTCTATTAAATAAAATTGAAAATTTGTATTACTTCTTTAAAACTTTTATAGATTCGCTTCAATTATTCATACAGGGATCAAATATTGGTCCCTAATTTATTGGAATATAATGCAATATCTCCTGCCCGGACAAGACAGCAGGAAAACGTAGTATATATAGTATTTATATATTGACTCTTCATGTACGGAAGAGCAATAGACTTAAGAAGCTTCGAAACGTTTATACTTAAGAGTTCAAGAGTCTAGAGAGATCTTCTCAAGAAACCTCTTTGTTTTGTTTTCAACGCTATAGACGGTTGAACCCAAAACTTTGAGCGTTGAATCAATCATTAATGAGCCCTACAGAATATTTAGTATTTCTACTTGCTCATTTATATGTCATCTGTTCCCAAGTAACCGTTTGAAAGTCTGTTCATCTGCCTATCTGTACGTTATGACATAGTTTACACAACCCCCCCCCCCCAACCAAAACACAATACATGAAGAACATGAACAGAGAACGGCAGGTTATGAGGGTGGCGGTGGTGCCGCCCCGGGCGAGCTCTAACGGCTCTACCACCTTCACAATTAATTACTTCCCCTTAAGTTTACATATAATACTGCATTTAATACAACGATACTGTATATAATTGAATATGTAACAACATGCGACAATATATCGCATGAAGTGATATATCTCGTGCTTACCCAACCGCTAAGTCGAACATGCAACAAAAGGGTGATTTGGTACTGCAAGCGAAACTATCTCTAAATATTATAAAACCAAGTCCCCGTCGTATCTGTTTGTCTGTTCGCGATAAACTCAAAATGTAATAGACGGACTTTCTACAGTTTTCTACAACAGGTAGAGTGATTCCTGAAGAAGATTTTGGTGGCATAATAAATTAATAGTTTTTTTGCAACAAATTAACTAGTTAAATTTAATATAGTAATTCAGACATGGTTCGAAATAGCTTTCTATTTGTTAGTTTTTGCAAGTAGGTAATGGCTAGATGCATTGTATGGAAGAAAAATAATGTAAGTAAATATAATCTTTATTACCCGAGCTACGCTGGGCGGAGTTCTAATATGTAAAAAAAACTTGATAGTTTCATTACTAAGTTTGATTCTTATAAAAATTACAATTACTTTGTATTGTGTTTCGGCTGGGGAGGTGTGGTTGCAGGATACACCTTGAAGGCGACCACCTTAGTCCTCAAGAGTAGGAACGCATCCGCGTCCATCCTTAAATAGAAATACTGTTCTATTTGAGATTGGACGTGGTTGTCCATGGGCTGCAGTGACCACTTAACATCGGGTGGCCTGCATGGCCGTTTCTTACTCTTTCATAATACAAAAAAAGTAATATGTACCAGTCAACCTTAAACAGTAATGAAAATGATGAAGGTGGTATAAGAAGAGAACACAAATCCCTTATTATGTTCTTTTATTTACTAGGTTTGTTTCTCTCTTTATCCTTTTTGTTCCTTTTCTCCTTCTATTTTTTTCTGTTTCACGCTATCTGCTAACGATTATCTACTTCTATATATTCTATATTTATATAAATAATAAAATTGTAACTTATATATGTTTGCACTCGAAGATATATGGGAAAAACTATCATTAGGAGCTTTTATTAACGCAATAGGACTCTAAAGATAGTTGTTAGATTTTTTGTCTGTTTGTTTGTGCGTGCTATTCTCGGAAACAGTTTAAGCGATTTCAAAGTGATTATCACTGCGGCAATAAGCTTAAAATAAGGTGGTCATTTGATTCCAATAGGTTTATAAATAAAAATTATGTTAATTGAAAAGTTACGAGAACCTGACAGCATTTTCTTAGTAAATCTAGCAAAACCGAAAATCGATGCCCACGTTAATGAAATCACAGTCGGCTCGTAACTGTGCATAATATTTCGGTATTTATACTTTTGTACATCCCTACCCTGTATCTCTTATGTTAGTCACTTTACCAGTTGGAAGGTTGTCTGAAACAGATCGCTATTGAAACATTCTACGTGTCAGAACTATATGGGTATCGCTAAGATACGCAAGTTCTTAAAAATTAATTAAAGGATTTTTTTTATAAAACTGTAGCGAATATCTAATTGAGGTTAACTCGGAGATTATCGTTGTTTAGTTACATCCGGGCGATAGTATTATGTCACTATAACGCAACGGACGATAAAAACAACATTCCTTATTTAAAAGCTTTGTTTACTGTTATGGACTCGTTATATAATCGTAGTCAGAAACAGAGTATAAATATATTTATTTATTTTTTTGACATGCCGAAGCGCGAATAGGGTTATGCAACCCTTTTTTTCTAACCTTTTAAATGTACACGGTATCTGGAAGGGATTCCATGTTATGTGGGATTTCCATTGACTTAAAAATCGCTGGTTGGCTCCTTCTGTCCTTGTAGGGAACGCTAGGATCTTAAAATGAATATAACTGATGTTCTCAGCATGACGCCCCAATAGTGCACATCTCAGAATAGCTTCACTGATTCCTTGGGTACCGATCTGTGCCTACGTCGGTGTGGAGTCGCAAATACATCCTGTGCAGATCCGGATAAACTACCGCGACATCTTGTTCTAATGTTTTATGTACGAAAAGTAGGGAACGACAATACAAGCTACTTAATGTTAAGTAGTCGCTACAGCCCGTGGACATGAACTTTCTTATGACTCAAAGGACAGATGTTCTCCTAGTTTTTTTTGTATAAACGATATATTTAAAATCGAAACACAAAAATTGGTTTACGCTGGATTATGAGTGGTGATGACACCACTTTGATCGAGCTAATTGATTGATTTTGTATCTTGATATTCGATCGATCAAATTTATTTAACCTGCATTTTTTTTTTCTTTAAGAAACGCAACCAAGGGAACTTTTATAAACTCATTTCTAAGTGTAGTTGCCCGCTTACGTATTATGAGGCAACCGTTTTAGTCTTCAAGAGTAACTATCTGTAAGCGACTACAGGTGAGACTCTTTCAAAGGGAGGTACTACCGCCGCCCTCATAATCCGCCGTAAAGTATTACTTGTGTTGCGCTTGTAAAGGTGCGGTTGCCGGCTACACTTTGAAGCGAGGCGACCAACTTAGTCCTTGGGAGTAGTAGGATTTCAGTCATGTTTGTGATTGTACATGGATGTCTATGGGCTGCGACTACTTACCAAGTGGTTTGCATGCGTTTGCTACTCTTCTCACATACAAAAATGTTCTGGATCAATTTGATTACAGATGTCAGTGGGTGGTAATCACTTACATAAATAACCTCAACCGTTTACTACTTCCAAAAAAGAAGCATCTTAATTAAAATTTATTTCAATTGAAACTGCGCTTTCAAAGCTGACAGAATATAAAAACTATTTATTACAACAATAATATTATTTTTATAGCTCGTTATAGCGTACATAAAACGGTGATCACACAAAAATACGCCCATAAAGCCAACGAGTTTAGTGAACACATTTTTTTTGTTTTATGCCATCTTCAACTGACTTGAGAATGAGGAAGTTCGCTATTTAATTGTATCTTTACCGTGTAACTTCGTTATTGTGTCTATATGTCCATACATGAAATGTAAATGAACACAATTGGTGAATAAAATTTACCAATGGTGTTTATTCACCAAAGGTATTTATTTCACACAAACACACACACACACACACACACACACACAAAAACGCGCGCGCGCACGCACGCACTCGCAAGCTTGTGCCACACGTCAGTAAATGTTGATGTGTACGCGACTTAAGGAAAATGTTTCGTCATCATCAGGCACGGGGCGGTCGTGTGATGACATGTATGGAGTAATGACGTCAACTTTCACTGCTCTATCATTTATTTGGAAAGGAACGAGAGGATTGCTTATGAGAGAGCTTAAAGCTCGTCGTGTACAAAGCTTTAATAAAATTAAAAATGTTGCGGCGTTTTTAGATGAATTCCTTTTTATATCAACGTTTAAAAACTAAAAATACTTTTGAAATATTTCGTTTTTACAAATTCAATTCAAATTCCTGAATTGGGTTGTACATATGTACAGCCTTATTAGGTAATTAACGAATTAATTTTAATCTATGGAAATAAATGTGTTATTTATATCCATTCATTTAAATTAATCAACGAATATCAGTATGTCTTAAGTGAATGTCGAATATTAGACGCTTTGTTTGTCTTGTACCTAATATTTATAGCGTTAGAGAGAGAGCGTTTTCAAATTTTGGAGCGCGCAGACCCTTATAATCTTTTACGACCCCA
Source organism: Phocides pigmalion okeechobee (assembly GCA_018251015.1). Taxonomy (NCBI): domain Eukaryota; kingdom Metazoa; phylum Arthropoda; class Insecta; order Lepidoptera; family Hesperiidae; genus Phocides; species Phocides pigmalion. Next base: position 11,039 of record DWON01005664.1, read on the forward strand.
TAACGAAGCTGTTAACTGAATTATATGTATCTAAGTGATTATTATTTTACGATCAAAGATAATGAAATGTTTCAATATGTCGTCACGATACCAGTTGTTAGGGCTGTCTCGTGGAGTTTGATTATTATTCATGTATTATTTTTTAAAGGTGGGAGAACCACCGTCTCCTTCATAATCCGTGTTTACTTTACTTGTGTTTCGGTTGGAGATGTGCGGTTGCCGGCTACACTTTGAAGCGAGGCAACCATCTTAGTCCTCAGGAGCTTCAACGTATCTACGTTCGAAGTCAGATAGGATGTCATGTTTGTGATTGTACGTGATGTCTATGGGCTGCTACTGCATAACATCAGGTGGTTTGCATGCTCGTTTGCTACTGTTCTCACATAAAAAAGTGAGTTACAAGATATACATTTTAAACAGGAATCCTGACATAATATGTAATGTAAATATATTTATGCATATTTGAAAAAAAGAATCAAAATTGTTTTACCCGCTCAAGATTAGCTCCCAAAAGACTTAAAATTAGACATTTATTTGCAGATACTTTGACGTATATAAAAATAAATACAATATTCATCTGACTTACAAATCATTTTTTTTATATAAAATACTTATCAAGCTAACACACAATTCGCCTGGTAGTAAGGTCTCTACCGCACATGGAGATTGGTAACCAACGTCATAAATAACAAGAGTCCCACTAGAAATCGAACACAGATGCGTTGCTACTCCTGAGAACTAAGGTGATCGCCTCATTCGTAAGTGAGCCGGTAATCACACTTTTCTACCGAAATGAGTGAGGCGCTGGTACCTCGCAGGTCGAACCATGTAGGCTCTGCAACGTTGCATACAACGATCTTGAGTAAGATCGTCAACAAAGATTGAATTAATAATAATATATTTAAAAAAAGAAACTTGTGCCAGCCCTAACAAATCTCTAAGGCAGTGACCCTATTAAAACATCCTACGATTAAACGAATGCATCTACATTTCAGTACATCGCACTCACCGCGCATTCTTTTATCTTATTAACACTCCATTGGAGCCTTTACGAGCTTACGAGAAAGAAAGTGCATACAACCTCCAACTGTTTAAGCGAAAAGAAAGTCACTAAGTGACGTTAAATAAAAATTCTATACCTTTTTATTTATCTTTTTTATATTTTTAATACAAATGGAAGTAGGAAACAAACATTCAGTCTATCTGATGGTAAGTAGTACTTGCCGTAAATGGAGAACAGTAACCAGCTCCATCAAGAAAAAGAGTCTCATTTGAATTCGATGACAGATGTGTTGCAACTTTGAGATTTGTGATTTAGTCTTACTACATACTTCAAGCGAAAATGGATCAGTGTTAAACTACAGCTATAATGCCGAGGCAGATCATGGTTAATTAACTACCACCTTCCCACTCGGTACTCGACCTCACTAAAATCGGTTCCGCTGTTTTGCAGATTAATCCGCACGGATAGACAATTTTTCAAGAGTTCTTTTATATGTTGACTTAAAACCGATGAAATTAGCAGTATTCTAATGACGTATAATGTATTGTAGGTGTCATTGACATATGCAAGCAAACAAACAAACAAACACCCAGACCAGAATTGAAATTTAAATTCATCATTGAGACGTCTGTTTGGTAAGGGATCGAACCCGGAACCCTCTGCGATCACACCGGTATGGCTACCGCTGCGTCACGCGGGTATTAAATAATGATTCATAAAATTTTGTGTTTAAGTGCAACGGACTGGACAGAATTTAACTCTTGGAAAATGATTAATGTAGAATATTAAGAATTTTCTGAAAGGTAAAGTTTACCAAATACTGAAATTACGATTACCAGCAATTGTACCATCGTTACGGGTAATACGTAGACAGTGACGAATTATCGCAATCCCCTGCAACCCATATAAGTCCCACCAGTGGGTACAGTTCTCCCACTAACTCAAACGTTACAGACAAATTTGGTAAAACAACTATTGTACAGCAGGTAATTAATTACTTAACAAGCGGTAATCAATAACGGCGCAGACGCATTATTTCAACGATTTCTCTAATTGACCCCTGACCGTTAATGGGGTGGTGACCGTCTACGATTTTCCTATTAATCTGTTGTACGATTAGTATCATTGGTTAATGAGGCGAGCCGTAACTGATCCTTCTATGGTAACATTGCATTTGATGTTGTGAACGTTTGAAGGTAATTTTACTTGCAAATTATGTTGATTGCGATATTTCTATACGTTTTCAGTTGAAGACATTGCAATGTTTAAACAATTTAGTTTTTGATTGATGATGCTCCGTTTTGGGGTGAAACACGTGTTGGTCTTAATATGTTTAGTGGTACATATTTTTACTCTCTTCACTTTTTCTTATTTGGGCGACAGACCGATCATAGCGGCATTGAAATACGTATATACCGTTGTACATGGTGGTAAGGGATTGTTGCAAGTAGTTTTAACAATAGCATGGATTTCCGTGAAAGAACGCCTGATGCTATTAATATTTTTTTACTACCCGTCTTGCTTACAAAAGGAGGCGAGTTTACTCCTGAGGAGTAGCACAGCATCTACAAACAGCCTTAGATAGAGCTTCAGATAGTATTTTTTAGAGTTTTCTTTTGGATGTCCATGGGCTGCGACTACTACTTAACATTTATAACATTCTCACATAAAAAAGAAACCCTAAAAAAGTGAGCAAGAGAACTAATTTGGAACGCGTTCATTAATAATTTGAAATGTAAATTTAAATTAGTTTTTGTGTTGCAGTAAAATCTTCATTGCTTTTAAAGAAAATAATTCAAAGTTTCTCTCAAATGTTACATAATAAAACATTTAATAATTTCGAATCAACATTACTATCAACATCACCGTTCTCTATGCATAATTTTAAATCAATGCTTAGATCTTCATAATCACCAACTCATTACCGTTATAGTGTGGACACGGATTCCAATCAGAATGAGAGTGATTAGACAATTAGTCCACATTGGTCAAATGCGGTTTAGTAGACTTCATATCTTAGAGAAATTAATGAAGAACTAAGAAGTATACAGGTTTCTTCATGATAAGCCATTAAAGCAAGTGATAATTAATTGATGCTTTAGATGCGGAGATAAAATGTAATTACTACGCCACTCTTTAACACTTGTAGAAAATCAGGTTAAGGCGATACAAATGATAATGTCATTTCATTAAGTCTTTAAAGTGGATCTTCTTAAGTTGGCTATAATATTGTTGAGTGGCTAATTATTATGAATAGGGCAGCTTATTCATAGAACATTCAATCAATCAATCAATTAATCAAAAAAACAATAACAATAAACGAACTACCAAAAACAATCATATAAGCAAGCGAGAAACCATTTAAACAAGCAAAAAAAAAACAAAAACATAATTAAGTACACAATCTGAGACGATAACTCACTTACACCCCTGCTTATCACACAAAAATGTATCCTGAATTGCAATTGAACCCAGAACCACCGTTCTAGAAATCACAGTCCCTAATAACTATACCAATACACCAGTCTAGACTCAATTCCAGTAGTCATTTACAATAAAAGAAGTTAAAGGTGGTATAGCCGTTAGAGCTCGCCCGGGTCGGCACCGTGTGTTTCGGTTGGGGAGGTGTGGTTACCGGAT
>DWON01005665.1:0-14680 GCA_018251015.1 Phocides pigmalion okeechobee
GTCGCCTCCAATAATGTGTATCCGGCAACCACACCTCCCCAACCGAAACACAATACATGAAGTACATGTTGCTTTACAGCGGGTTACGAGGGTGGCGGTGGTGCCGGCCCGGGCGAGCTGTAAGGGCTCTACCACCTTTAAAGTCAGAAACGGAATATCAATCGTCTTCGAAGACTCGGACACGAATGAAATTAAGCACGGACAGTGGCGTCAGGCGTAAATTTGTTTTGTTTTTTTTTTAAGTAAAGAATGGTCCTCCTTATTTAAGTAGTCATTGTCTTTAACATACGTACGGGTACTCACGGTTATAGATTTTCAATTGCCGATATTTCAAGCGAGTTAAAAAATTTTTAAATGCAAAGCTCTAAATTATTATCAAATATTAGACACAATTGGGTTAAATGTCAAGGCTCTCTAAAAGTTTTAATCAATTGAAATGATCCTCAAATACAGATATACAGATACTTGTATAGTAGTGTTTAATGACTAGTAGTCTTCTAATATATCTCTATTTATGTACGTTAGTCACCCTCACAAACAAGTAATGTCCTATTAATGCCACTAGTTGCCTTTTAGCTCTGACGTTAGTTACTCCGCCATTTCTTACAACATCTAATTAGCTATCTTGTTCTTTGAAAGGAAATCACTTCTCTATTTCAGTTGTTATTTTAGAACAGTACTTGATTACAGAATTGTACCTTGTTAATTATCCTATTACAGTAACTATATCTTATCAATTATAATCTTAGTGTGTAGTATTTAGATTTATATTTTACACATAAACTCTAACTCATATAAGTTCAAATGGCGACAGTATCGTAAATATCCTTGCGTTAAAGATTCAAGTTTATCTCTTAAGTAATTGAAAAAGTTTATTGTTTTCGTTTATTTATTAATAAAACGGTAAATACACTACGGTTAATAAGTTATAAACCATCGACAAAAAAAAGCAAAGAATTGGATGGGTGACCGCAGGTAGCGAATTATTTTGACTGTTTGCATAATTGGAGATATTATTTATCAGTTGGTCACCTGTTATCGTCGATCTATGGTAATCGTTAAACTTGGTTGACGACCTTATGAACAGTTTGAAAATATCCGAGAAATTAATTGACCACCAATCCATCTCCAATAAAGAACATTCATCAGGTGGTAGAACTATACTTCGACTAGGAAGGTACCACAATCATCCTTGTAATCCGTCGTAAAGCAACTCTGCCTTACAATTAGAGCTACACGGTAGTCTTCTACACTTACAAGCGTGGTAACTATCTCAGTCCTCAGGAGTAGTAACGTGCTTACTCCTATGCAAGATGTCGGAAATACCTCTAGTACTCTTTGAGTTTGGATTTAGATGTTTATGAACTGCAGAAACCATTTAACATGCCGACCTGCACACTCGTTTGATACTCTTCCAATATGAAATAAAAAAAGATTGAACAGGAAAATATTCCAGCAAATTGATTATCTTCCTTTTATTTTGAAATGAGTTAAAATATATGTGAAGATGTGAGCAGATACTCAGCATTTATACTTAACTATTAATAAAACTTATTGTATGTAATATAACCTTTAATTAATATGAATCTTTACATTATTATGAACTATAAAATAATTTACTACGTACCTAGTCTAACACCTAACTTATAAATGTTATTACAAGTGCCACGTACTTGTACGTATTTATCTTTTAGACCACACAGTTATTAAGACTTAACGTACAGACGTAAAGTTTAGAGTTTATATTGAAATTTATTGACAACTAGTTGTTACCAGCGACTTCATCTATGTTTTTTTATATAAATACCACAACGCATCAATCGACGATAAAAAACCAAATCGCTGAACGCTTGGCGCTTATAAAAGTTATAGTTTATTAAAAAATGGTAACTTTATATTTAATGAAAGTGTCGTGATATTTTGTTTAAGATAAGGACAAAGAGTCTAAAAAGTTTCATTTTTATTAAAATCTATCTAAAAGTTTTTGTTTGACGCGTACACAACGGCAGACCTCTACCATTTTATGTCTATAGATAGCCATTTTTCTCACAAACTATGTTTATAAATGGCCAGTTTGAAAATGACTAACCATTAATGTTACATTCGGGGATATTTTTCAAATTATAATTTTATGCGCAACATGCCCAACCAAAAATGTGGTAATAATTTGCATAATTTAGACTTTGTTTTAATAGATCAAATATATTTGAAGTGTCTAAAAATTTCATTATGTATGCAAAGAACTAATTTATTGAAATTTAAAACAACATATGTATGTGTATTTACCGAAATAAATAGTCATATGATCACGAAAATAAAACTGACACGAAATTAATTATGTACAAGTGTAAAACGTAATATCTTAAATTATATTTCAATTAAAACAGTCCACCTGTTAATAAAACGATAATATTTTTTTTGGAAATTGTAACTAGCAACGCAGCTTCAATTGAAAAAAAGTTGAAATTGATTTAAGTTTATTAATGACTAACTTTTGCTTGCGGCGTTGCTCGGAATCGATATAACAATACATTCGCCTTCGTCTTTTTTATCCTTGATCGCACAATTTTTCAAAATTTCCACAATTCCTTCCTTAGGTAATTTTACGCAGTATAAATTAACTGTTTGCAAACTTTCGAAATTATAGTTAATTCGGTTTTGGCTATGCATTGATATTGGCTCATTCAGTCATCTTCCTCTTTTATACTCATTGTAGTTCGACCGGGGTGGTACCACCGCCGTCCTCATAATCCGCCGTAAAACTTTATTTGTGTTTTGGTTGGAGAGGTGCGGTTGCCGACTACAATTTGAAGGTAGGCGGCCATCGTAGTCCTCAGGAGTATCAACGTATCTACGTCGGAGCTTAAATAGGATTTCGGTCGTGTTTGTGGTTGGATATCTATGAGCTGCAACAACTTAACATCAGGTGGTTTGCATGCTCGTTTGCTACTTTTCTCACATAAAAGTATTTGCAATTCTCCTTGGACAAAAGTAGGTTTATATAAAAAACTTTAAGACTCCATTTGTAAATGTTAGATTTTAGCTATACTAAAAATTAAATTAACGGAAATTTTCGTATTTGACCTCCGAAAACCAAGGATCTGTTTTTACTACGCACTAAAACTTTCAACGTTCAATTGCGTTCCGTCGCCGCGCGTCATAAAATTGAAGGTTCGCATTGTCAATAATATAAACAGGTATCTGAAAAGTAAGGAGGTAACAATTTAACGAAAAATGTATAGAACGACTCATGCAACTGGTTAAAAATTTTAGTATTAAGAAAAGCGTAGAAAAATGCAAAAATACGCAAAGATATTTGTTTAAAATACATATGCTATATATGTAAATGATAAATAGTATACAAAGATACGTTATGATATTATAACTTCAAAATATGGATCTAAAATTCAAACCCAAAGGTTGCAAATATGAGATTGTTTGCTTAAGTCATCATTAAGTACTATTCAATCACTGTGAAAACAATACAATACATTTTCATTGTACTAAATTTGGTAGTAATTAAAAATTTGACCCTGAAGTACACAGTATTCGAATATTTGACTTTGTTTACTTCAAATATATATTTTAACAATATACTTGTTTTCATACAACTGTCAATTTAAATGTAACGTCTATAGTAAATTTACTATTTTTGACGATGATATTAATTTATAAATAGACACTAAATCTTTCATCATCTTTCATTGACGATCTTCTTAGCGTAAACTGTTTATGTTCATTGAGTTTAGTACCTTTAGAATCACTAGACAACAGTTACTCGAATAATAGGTATCTTCAATATTTTTCCATATCTCGGAATTGTTAGTTATTGAAATCAGAAATTTAGAAAAATGATACTCCAGGAAAAGGACTGGTATGATGAGATGGACAACCAAGACAATCTTAAAATAATGCAGTATATCTTTCTGCGATTATCATCTAAAATTGTATTAAAAAGTGCTTAGAGTTTTACCGCCATATTTGTTCTCCCAGTCGAGCCTTAGCCGTAGCTTAGCACACTTAAAACCGACAAACTCCTTTACATTGTACCTTTGATATTATACAACTGTATTATACAACCTTACATTGAAATGAAGATTTTGAATGTGAATAAGTTAGTATATCTTTCTATCTTTCTATGTCATCTATTATATCTTTCTTTAATTTACCAAGTGCATTTTTAAAAATGGGTTACAAAAAGACGTAAATATTACATGGAAGCTTAGCTACCTAAAATCTCCAGATTTTACTACGTAGTAAACCTTTGATGGGTTCAATTGTGTCCATTTACGCCTCAGCGTAAACCAACGGTTCGCGTTTGTCAACAATGTTATATTAAGATCCTTTCTCGTAAAGAAAGGAATTTTATTGCTAGGTAGCATTTTCCCCTGGCTCCACTTGCAGCGAAATTAAATTTCTGACTTTTCCTCTATCACTTTATGCCAATCCATATATTAGAATAAATAGTATAGTAAATTCCAACGTATTCTCTACATACCTTTATAGCTTAAACTGTGCAAATGCATAATCAGATTGTACTGTAATCAATTTTGTTATTCGCCTGTAGGAAAGATTATTGCAGATTTTTATTACGTTCTTGCTATAATACAGCTTAATTGTAATTATATAATATCTTAGGCTTAATTTTTATTTCATTATAATCATTTTCTCTTTCTTATCTTTCTTCTTTGTCTTACTCTCTGTCTCTTTTTACATTTCTCTTTTAATTACCGACAAATAATATTTAGAGCCGTTTAATCGAGCAAATGTTACGTCAACACGCATTAACGTTTATGACTTTAACACTTTCCCTGCGGCGCGGATATATACGATCGGGTCGGCATTGCGGGAGGCGGCCCTAAGCTGGAGATTTTTTGATTATACTTAAGATACGTATAATGTTCGCCCCCAGTCTTTTAGCGCGGACGTAGAAACAGCACTTTTGTTCACCCGTAATCCATACAAATTTGTCGGTACAACACAGTTGTGTAGGAGCCGCAAACACGTCGCGCCCAGAACTACACAGCAGCGTTGTAGCCACAGGGAAGTGTTTAATAATAATTATAACCTACATTAAGATTTCTAAAATCTGTACTTTATTACAATCCCATTCGGGATAAATATAGACACCTAAGATACGAAAGCAAAAATATGCTAGCAATACATGATAAAAATCATAAAAAAGAAGAGGCATCGTTGGCCATTTTTTTTGTCCTGTACCAATTCATACTTTTGTAATGAGTGCTTCCGTGAGAGATGATGAGATTTGATATCATTAATTTAGTAGAGCCTGATTCAATAAATTTACGCAATATACGACGAATAAAGTATAAATCAACTAAATATTCCACCTTGAATTATACTTACTCCTGGTGTCAATTCTAAGGAAGTTAGTGTTCATTAAAATACGTATATCTGAGTCTAATTTATAGGTTCTTGGGTCTATAGTGCAGATGTTGAGGTCCAGATAATTTACAAAAGATAATAGTTGTTAGTCAAGTGGCTGGAAAACGCAATGTACGTAGAACGCCTACTCAGATGTTCCAACAAGTTCGTGAACCAAAGAATATCATATCCAACAAAATGGTTATGGATGGCCACAATCCTTAGCTATGAGTACGCAGCGAAGAAGAAAAGGGTACACTTTGAATGAACGAACATAATAAAAAAAATACATATTTTCATAGCTTCTTCGTTTCGTAGAATAATCTAACATTTTAACAGCTGAATGACATTGACCAAAATGAACTTTTACTCTGTCCAAATCTTTTGTGCAACTATATATAGCTTAGTGAAAGACCCTACGTTAGTACATTGTAAAATGAAAATGGCTTATTGTACAATAAATCGTAATTTACTCTCTGATTAAACTTTAATCTAGTATGGTCGTAATGCACCTTAAACGATAGAAACTAGTTACCATATCAGTGACGATGAGATACTATAATATATTTTATTCTTTATTCAGTAATTTCAATTTCAATGTGCCAAAATTCTTTAAGATTTGTTTCTGTTTCTACATTTATATGAAAGGTTCCAGCTTATTCCGCAGCGTTAACACCCTAATCTGGAAATTAATATCCATAAGTGATAGTGCCCTACTTACTATCAGCTGGACTGTAAGTTCATTTGTTACCATAATAATATAAGTGGCAAATGGCATGCTGCAGTCAAATCGATGCTAAGTGGCAACTACAGTTTATTCACCTGTAACTCCCCTAGCTCTTTAGCGATAAGATACTAATTTTTGAAACTGAGAACGATTTTATTGTTTGTGTAGTAAAAGGTGTAGTAAGCTTTACTACCAGAATCAGAATCGGTTGTGGTGGAAGAAACACGTCAAATACTGATTATTATACCATCAAATTAAGTTATAGCATCTAGTATTTGGATGTTAAAGTACTGCAATTATAATAAATATCAAGTGGTAATGTTGATATGATTCCTAGAGTGTTTTTATTTTTCAAAAGTTCTTTGAATATTAACTCAATTTAGTACTCAAAAGTTAAATGTTACACCAAACTGAATCCAAATAGTAATAAAGTATTGAATCAGATTAAAAATTGCTAGAGTACCATAAAAAGTATATCTGCGGTTTGCTTCCCCCGCCGGCAAATCATTGGTAATTTCCTTGGTGGAGTGGTCTTTATATGTACATTATACTTATCTATCAGACCTGTTTGCTCGTTTGCACGCTTACTTGCAAAAGTATGAAAACAATAAAAAACTTATATTGGGAACGCTTCAATCCATAACTTTAAAGATTCCTATTTAATAGAAACTCCATTTAAGAAGAACAAAGGAAAACAATCTCCTTTCTTTTATATCCCATAAAAGTCATCAGCGACACTTACAATAGTGATACGGATCGATGATATTGTCGCCCATCGCCCAGGATATCGAAACTGTGTACAATCCTGGCGATCCAACTTGTCTAGACAAAGTCTGGATGGGAACTGGGAGATTAAAGACGGGATGAATAGGTCGGGCCTAGATGCTGAAAGAAAACGAAAAACGCCTTTACGGAGAAAGGCTTGTGCGCTGTCACGTACACTGTATTCTTATTTAATCTTTTTGCACGAGGTTTTTTGAACGGGCCTTTGCCTCTCACAAAAATACGTTTCCTGACTAGAGATAATGACTGCTGTATATACGAAATGTATAACATGTACTTGTATTGTTTGTTTCTTTTCTGCTCCCTGGAAGATTTTGAGACGAATCCCGATTTTTTGTTTTGTTGTGGGCCATTAAGAATTTATGTGACAAATAGGAATTCATAAAACATTTTCATACCATAACACAATACTGTTGTTGATGCGGCAACCATTAATATTATTAATATGGCCTTACGACGCGAGGACCATAAACTTGAACAAACGAGAGAGGCGGGATACTTTTTACCGCCCGAGCTCCCATAAAAACGCAAGCCCTGAATTAGCTCGATTCTTTGTCACCCCTTTTGAACAACCCTAAAATTTCTACTACCACCGTCTTTGTCTAACAATAACCACTACATTCCCATCCGTTAAACTGCATCAAGGAAAAACAACGTAAAACCGCCCGAGATGAAACGAGATAGAATAAAATATATGCACTAGTAGAGAGGACAGAGAGCGGCATACGTAGTAGTAGCCATGGACTACAACTTGCGCTGGGAGAGAAAGAGAGGTGGGAAACCCTCGTGCGTGAGCGAGAAAGGCATAAAAATTAACCATCAGAGGGGAGAGGAGCCGAGCTTCTTCAGGCGGGGTGGCTAGTCCGCATTCGACCGCCGTCGAGGTAGCGTCGTCTCTCGGGAGACAGTTCATGGCGAACGATTCAAGTTGTGGAAACATTTTTTGTGCGTTTTCGTATTACAAACGTTTATCTTTGGTTGATTTTGAGTTTGTTTAGTCATGTCATTACGGTCATTGAAAATCGTAATTATAAGTTTGGCGCCATACAATAAAAAAATATTTTATCGGTAAAATATCATGTTCGAAGTGTTTTAAATAAACTTACGTATTTAAGAAAATCTCAAATAATTAAGTATAGAACATTATTATGATAAGCGTTTCTTCCGTCGGATACATGTGCCGGTTATGATAAGCAAAAAACTTTGCCTGAAACTTGGATTGTAAGCCGGTTACCAAAGAAAATGTGTGCCAAAATGTTATTATATAGTTTTTCCTTGTTTTCCGCTTTAATATCATGGATTGGAGTGCTTGCCGAAGAGGAGGTATCCTCTCCTCTACGAGTGGCTCAGTGTAGAGCAACGTGCTTACAAAAGGTCAGTATTGTATTTCGTTATTCTTTTATATTGTTATTTGCGATGTGAAGTTACATTAGTAAATAGAAAAATCTGTAAAACAAAAATGCGTTGATTTACGTAAAGATTTTGACCGATATATATTTTTTTAACGAAATATATCGAGGTTATGCTACGTCTGCGTAGCTTTCCGTAGAGCTATAATCGGACGTTTCAGTGTTAAAAATGTATGAAAATGTACCTATAAATTATTTAAAATCAATTTAGTCCGCAGGTGCAAAATTGGTAGCTTAATGTCCGTTCAAATTGTTCATTTGCCCCTAAATCAATCACTGAGGCTGTTTCGCTACCCTCGGCTAGAACGTAATGATCCTCAAATTGAAAACTACGTTACCCCGTGAATATTTACGTTTTCAATATCCACATAAAAACAAATTTAGAACACAAAAAATACAGTCTTATGTGACTATGATTTTTTAATTTGTATCATACTTATGTGGTGTTAGAACATGGACCATGAATACCTATTTCTGTTCATACATATTCACACACCCCTTTTATTTAGTGTGTATCTATATACATAGCTCATGTAAAATTAAATATAATATTTTTAAAATGTATAATTTTATGAAACCTGAATGAACATTTGTCGAGAAGGCAGTAATTTTATTAAACGTATGTTATGGAATGGAAACATATTAGACTGCATATATAATCGATTTCGAATGCAAACCACTAAATATAAATCTAAATTACTAAATATAATTAATTATTTAGCCGTTTATTAAATACAATGTTCAACAAATACGTTGCAATCAGAAATTTAGTTCCCGTACACAATTTTAATTACATTATCTAGATATCTAGGAAACAGTGCACTAACGCGGACATGGAAGGTAATAGAAAACTCTGCATTTTATCTACAACCATCTCACTTGCTTCTGTAACAAAGTAAGAACCTCTGTTTTTAAAACTAATATATAGTTCAAGTCACCGCCACTTGGACCACGAACAACGCAACTGCTTCAAATTATCTGTAATTAAAAATTGTTTATCGTGAGGAACCTTTTTCTTAGTAAAATGTATAGGAAGTATTCTGGTATTGCTTTGAAGAGTCAACTTCGTCCTTAAAGATAGTAAAGGATTGGACATAACGTCATGAAAGAATATTCTAGAAGGTTACAGATCTCTATAGATATCGTCATCAAGTGGAGTACCTGTTTGCTTCATAATGCAAAAACCTGCCTGGAATAGTCATCATAGCGGACTGCCATGCCATGTCCCAGGTTCAATCCCTGGCCAGATAGATATCTAAATAGTGGAATAAATCCCTGTTTTTGTGTTTGCCTGCTTATCTGAAGTATGAGTTTAGAAATCTTTATTTTTTATACAGTAGAATTAAGCGTTATTGTGTTCTAGTATGAAAGACGAGGGAAGGCAGAATCACTTTATGAGGCGATGCAAATTAACTCTCCTAAAAAGTAAGCATTTATGATCAAATTTAATTAATCCTATTATAATTACAGTTGGTTGTAGATGTTGAAAAGTAGCAGCGGCCGTATAATGCCGGTATAACTGCAAATCTTAATACAGAAATATAATTCCATCCGTCCATCAGCCTTTAGAAGTCAACTGCCGGACATAGGCCTCCCCTAGATGGCGCCACTCAGACCGGTTCTGTGCCCTCTGAATCCAATGGTCTCCTGCTATTAATATCAAGGCGTCGGCTCATCTGGTTGGGGGACGCCCTGTGCTCCTTTTGCCCAGACGTGGTCGGTACTCGAGGACCTTTTTGCCTCATTGGTTGCAAATAATAATAATATATTAGACTAACCAAAATATTTGAAGGACTGTAGATTAACTTATCTTATGATAAATGATAAGGTAGCCAGTTCGGGAACATTAAACGTCCCTGTGTAGTTATTTTTATATAAGCTGTTATTAATTTTATATAACCACCAGGTTTCAAGGTAGGTTCCATTCCTGGCTGGGTAACGAAAATATATACTAAGTATGAAAATATATGTGAAATATTAAATACATGTTATTGGTATGGATTTTATTTTTATTGTATTTTTATGTTTGATGTTGAATATTAAATTATGACTGGTAGTAGGACTTCGACCGGGGAAGTACTATTTCCAGAAGAGAAGACCATCTTAGTCCTAAGTAGCAAACATACGAATTCAGATAGGACTTCAGTCCTGTTGGAAACCTCATGCAATCCATGGAATCCACATACGGTTGAACGTGGATTCCACAGGCTGTCGTAGCTACATAAAGTCACTATGTATGTTGCTGTTATTAAATAAAAAATACAGGTTTGTACTGCGAAAAAAGTATAAATATCTGTTTTATGTGTTCAACATACATATATTTTTAAATTAATGGAAAAAGAATGTAGTAAGAAAAACTGTAAAAATACCCATATAGAAACTGTATATATGTACTTATACCATATCATACCACATTATACCACACCATACCATACGATACCACACCCTACCATACCATACCACACCGTAACACACCATACCATACAATATAACTAAATGTGGGTGCGGCAGAAAATTCGAAATTGCAAAATGAAACGGTTAATCCGATCAAACGCAGCAATGCAATTAGGTAACTACGAAATGTTTATGGCGGTTCTGTTAAACGATAAATACATACAATTTATATCGACTAATATTTACAGATGGAATTTATCTAAACTGGTTATGGTATTTATTTGAACCATTTCGAACAGGTTGCTGGTTATCTGTATCGCGTATGCCTCCATAAATGTAATTTGTATCAGCTATCCTCTTTAAATTGGAATAAACTTATTTGTTTCGACTGCTTTGAGATAAACGATAATTCTTGGTCAGTGTTTTATATTAAATATGGAAGCAGATTAAGTATAAATGTGTTTTAGTGTGTAAATTAATGTCAAGTAAGCCACGATATCAGACCTTCAAATATATTTGTGGGTAATAATTGTAATGGGGCATAAATTTAAAAGTAAGTATTTTTGAAATAATTTATTTTTTTCGGATATTACTAATTTTAGAATAAAATTTAATAGAATTTTACAGTAACATAAAACATCCGTGCCCAAGCACCGTGGTGCCAATAACGCTGGTCGCAATCCTGGGAACCAGGCCTTTTGTCATCAGCAGCGTCGATCAAACGTGGAACACATTTTAGATAATTAAAACAAGTAATTAAAACAACTTCTAAACTAAGCAATATTTTCTTGAAGTTCACTTATTTTTTATATTGACATCTTTGGCATATGTACAGCCTTTTGCTACTAGTGTAAAAACTACCTTATTATTAGTAACAAATTTAATTAAGATAAAAGCTTTGTTAACAACTTTGCAACTTTTTTTTAATTTTATATTAACACAAAGATTAATGTACCTAATGTAGTTCAATTCCCCTTCAAAAAACTTAGCATTAATAAAAAGTTAGCCTAGGTAATTTAAATGATATCAAAAAATCCTTAGGTCTTAAAATAATTAATATGAACATAATTAGGGCCACGAATTCATGGCTCTAATTGACAACATTAACAAGAATTGCTTTACAACGGCTTATGAGGCGTTACCTACTAAACTGAACTATTGCCACCGCCATATATTAATATGACTGATTGATAGCAGACTGATGTCATTATTTTTTGTATTTATTGGAATTATAATGGATTAATTACTCTTAATAAATAATAAAACGGATCCGTGGTATTGTTTTAATTGAACTACAAAGAATTTCTTGCCGTTGACCACAAAAATTAGCATGAAAAAATTATTCAGAACTTTTTATTAGCGTCTTTTTTTAGTCTTGGGGGGACTACCTAGTAAGCATTACAAAATACCTATGGTAATGGGTAGCAGTGACAAGTACTGCGAGAAAAGACGCTGTAAATAGTTAGTAGTCGTAAGTACTTTGTACTTGCTTATCACTTAATTTACAACGCGGACCTAAATCAGTACTGAAACGCCTTTATACTGACCTTTTGTCGGTAAAGTTACTGCGTAGGTAGTCCATTACTATCAATCGATAAGATTTGAAGTACAGCGTTAAATTACGATCTATTTTTATAACTGAAGATATCATATACTAATATTAATTACTGTAAAGTGTACTGATAGCGTCCGTCTGAGAATAACCAAGATAATTCTTAGTAGACTTGTTTTATGTACACCATTATCTTCTTTAAAGTTATACATTTTTGCGTGGAATGGATTTATGCAAGAATATTTTTTATAATGTCCGATATCATTATAATATATCGCTTTATATTCTTCGTAAATTTCATAAAACAGGATATTTACATACAGTGTTAGAAATGTTTTGAAACAAAAATTACAAAGGAAATATATACCATGACCTTTTGGAAGACGGTTTAAAACTACAAAAATTTGGAAGAAATCAAAAGACCGAAATAAATCGATATAAAGACACCATTATTTGCGTACTAGGCCATAAGTTACATGGAAATTTTGCGTTCTATTAAATCTTTTACAAAGTAGAGTCTGGCACAAAGGAACCTATATCACGGTATTATCGGCAGATCAGAAAATCGACATCTGTTAGCAATCAAACGAGCCTATTTACTATGATCATGCCTCACTTTTTGCGTCGGCGGTGTCCATTTTTTTTTCAAATTCTACCTGCACAGACACAATAAACGGTTCGCCATTAGCTTTTTTTAATCTGTTTGTGAAGGGATGTACGTGTTATTTCCAAGGGCGGAAGGATAGATCCTTTGTCCATATGAAGGTATCGGAACGGAAACTTAGATTAGTTGTAGTTATTTCAAGGCTTTAATCATTGTGTAATAACAGTAAGCCAATTTATGTTTTGTATGCCTGTCCGTCATATTTTGATTTACGACGAAACTTCCATTTAGATTATTACATGGCTTTGCTCACCAAACATGAAAATTATTAATTCGACACGATGCAACACTAAATCATGATGCGTTATTATTTATTTGGTTTTGTTGATATCCTGTTATTATACATAATTTCGTATTCAAGATTAGGTGATGCCGGTAATGGATGGCGATAGAATTAGTAATGATTTATATGAATACAGATATCAGGTTTGCGATTTTTATGTAAAATTACAATCCATGATAAAAATTTCCATCAATACGCAAAAATTGGTCTATAGTTTGGCAGAAGTAGGTACCTCCTTGGTCGCATCGTACAATTTATACTTGGATATATCTGCGACTTCATCTACGTGCATTTTTACTAAAGGAAACATGGACGTTATATGATATTAGAAAGAAAAATAAGGAATCTACCCAACCCTTTAGATTGGTTATAAACATAATTATTTAGATTTTTCCGCAATCGAGGCTAGAAAATAAAATGTGTATCATTCAAATGAGCTAAATGATATTCATGTAATATGGTAACAAAGAGATAGAATTAAAATAAATGTAAATTTTATCGCCTTATCGACAGTAATTATTAATTAATTTCAATATGGCGATATATTTAATAACTTTGTTTATATATTATACGATATGATATATTTGAAAGATTTTTAATGTACAAACATGATTGACTTAGAGTTTTATTACTTTTAATATATATGTATATATATATGCAGATATACAATTTTATATCTGAATATATACATAGAATGTACTTAACATAACAGCCGTTAAAGTAAAAAAACTCTTATCAATTTTTAATATCAAAATGACAAAAACAAGCAGAATTTTCAATTAGTTTTATAATTTGAATACTAATGTACGTATATCGCAAAATCTTAAAATGAATATATTAGGTACCTATCTAATTTACGAATCAAAGTAGTAAAAAAACGTAAAACTAATTAACGAATTCCTTAAACCTGTATTTTATGTACAAACTTCAATTTGAAGATGAGTTTTAGCTTAAGATTAGATAAGTAACAATCTTATACTGATTTTTAATTCTTTTATGAATCCCTAATTAACCATTTCTCTTAAAAACTCATTAGGTAAGTAGTTTTAGCTTCTGCTACAGAAAACAGCCAAATTAAATTAATTTAAAAGAAAAACAAGAACCTGTTTTCAATAATATCTTTATGTTCTTTTTGTCATTAGTATGATTAAAGTAGCGGTAATTTAAAACATACAATTAAAATATACAAATAAAATCACGGTAATTTAATATATATTTTTTTTATGTGACAACAGTATCAAACAAGCATGCAAACCATCTGATATTAAGTGGTCGCAGCCCATAGATATCCACGAACCACAAACACGACCGAAATCCTATCTGAGTTCGAATGTAGATGCGTTGCTACTCCTGAGGACTAATATGGTCGCCTTGCTTCTAAGTGTAGCCGGCAACCGCACCTCTCCGACCGAAACACAAGTAATGCTTTACGGTGGATTATGAGGGTGGCGGTGGTACCTCCCCGGTCGAACTGAAGTTCTTC
>DWON01005666.1:0-14679 GCA_018251015.1 Phocides pigmalion okeechobee
CAGTAAGCGACTCCGCCGCGCACAGCACCACCTAGACTCTGTCGAAGCGCCATCTTGCCCCGATAACGCTTGCGGCTCGTTTATCAATGCAACTCCCGTACAATTGACCTCTCCGACATATATATTCAGGTTTTTAATATCCTAAAAACATGTTTACACTGTGTACGTTGATTGAAAATTTATAATTTACTAGCGACCCGGCCCACCTTCGCTCAGGTAATAGAGTTTGTATTTACTTACATTATTTTTCTTTCATACATGCATCCAGTCATTACCTAGTTGCAAAAAGTTACAATTAGAAACATCTATTACGAACGACGACTAAATTACTGTATTAAATTTAATTATTCGCCCACTTCACAAAGACAAACTTAATTTATTATGTACCAAAACCTACCTCAGGAATCATTGTACCTGTTGTTAAAAGCTGTGAGAAAGTCCGTTTAGTACTTTTTGAGTCTACTACGGACAGACAGACAGATGCGACGACGAATTTTATAATATTTAGAGATGTACCGAAAGGAAAAATGGCATAGTTTTTATATCGACACATTTATAAAAAATGTTTTAAACATGTTTATACTGTGTACGCTCTTAGATAACTTATAATTGAAAGATCGAAAAGAGAAATGGTATAGTTTTTTTTCTTATATTGGCACATTTATAAAAATGTTTATACTGCGTAAGTTATTAGAAAGTTGGTAATTTATGTACCGAAGGGAAAAACGGTATAGGTTTGAATATTGAGATATTTATAAAAAATGTTTATACTGCGCACGCTGTAACAAAGTTTATAATTTATATACCGTAAGGAAAAATGGTATAGTTTTTTTATATACGCACATTTATAAAAATGTTTAAACATACTCTGTACGCTATTAGAAAGTTTATAATTTATGTACCGAAATTAAAAACGGTACAGTTTTTTTATATCGGTACATTTATAAAAACGTTTATACTGCATAAATTGGAAAGTTGGAAACGAAATAAAAAAAATAGAATATACATAATGGTTAAAGAATCTTAAATGTAATTATATGCTTAAATAGCGTACAAAAAGTACATTGTAATAACTTCTTATCTGAATACATTGACATCGAAAGTTCTATTAAGGAAATAATTATGAGTTTACCGAAATTACATAATTTTTCCTGGAATGATTTAGAATGAGGTTAATTTTTGTACGTGCAGTATTCACGTATGTATGTGTATATTTGAGTCTGTGTGCGTGAGTGCGTGTGCATGTATATATAGAAGTGTATATACATGCACACGCACTATGCACACTGTATTTTTTATTTATACTTTAATTACAATAATGAAAACCTTAAAACTAATTATAATAAAAGGCTAACCTAAACAATCTAAAAGAAGTTCATGCCCATGCGTCACTATGCCAAGTACGCCAGCTGCATTTCCCAAGTTGAATAGCGATCGTAATTCAACTTGGCGAGTCATGAATCAGCCTTCTTGTTACCGGTGTCGGTCAAATGTGAGACTAATTGATTGAAAACAAAAAAGTAAAAATCAATCATCTCTAAATAAAAAAGGAAAGGAGTAAAAAATGTTATTATATTAATATATAATACAATCAAATTTTATTAAAACATATATAACAATACAAAACGACAAACACACATGACACAATTAATACTTATTGAAGCTGAGTTATTTGTTTTATGTTTCAGTTAAATTTGTTTTATTAAAACAATTTATAATGGAAAATAATGACGTGTACACACAATACAGTATATTGTTTTACGCTACGTAAGTTTTGTACAACTTTGCAATATCATCCGTTCTGCATTTAGATACAAGGGCCTTACAAGAAACCAGCGTTGACGTTTTCTGGACATGTCGGCATATACTGGGGATGCCTTTTGCAATGCTGTTGTACTGCAGTACGTAATATCTCCTTTTTTCATTTCTTTTTATCGTTTAATTTTCCTGATTCGTTTTTTGTTTTATTTATGCCATTTTAATTCTAAGCATAGTTTTTTCTTATACCCTTTTTATGTACGTTATATGTGGTTCTGAAAAGTAGGTATATGCAAATAAGGTATTATTTCTTTCTCTGTATTATTTAATAGTTCAGTTTTCGTGTCAGCGTGTTTATTTCAAAGTTACGTTTGAGGAACAGATTAGCAGTATCCGTATTTTACAAGTTGAACTGGGGAAGTACAATCAGAAACGTATGAGGTGCGACAGTTTAACCAGTACTCATTCCAGTAAGTCCTGTTGTCACTTCCACACACGGGCCTGTAGAATAAAGGACCATATTCACAGTTAAACTTATTAGGTTTACAACTGCCATCGTAGAGAGTAGTCAAAGGTCTTCGATGCCGTCTTTTTCGTACATTATTCTCACATTCCAATTCGCATTTATTTCTGTACGTGTTCCGATCGCTTGCGCACACGGGCGCATCGATATCTGCGCAAGAGCATTCATCACATTGCCCTTTATACACAACATAAAGAGGCCTTCGATTTAAGCATTGTATTCGTTCGCTTTCACAATTCATTCTGCACAAGTTATCATAAGTATTTCCGTCGCTGCCACAAACTGGATCAACGTTAAGAGGACAGATACAACCAGCTTGGCAGGCACCGTTGTTTTTTATAAAAATGGCTGGTCTATCTTCTGCTTGGTTGTTTTGACTTGCACATTGCATTTGGCAGATATTTTTGTACGATTTGTCATTTGATCCACATACTGGTACTATTGAATTGAAACAATTGCAAGGAAATTTACAGTTGCCTTCATGGTCGACGTTTATAGGCGAGAGACCCTGACGCTCCAAATTATTGCTGGCGCAGTCTAATTCACACTTGTTGGGATATGTTTGTCCATCGCTACCACAAATTGGTTGGAGCGGAGCAGTGCAGTTACACCGTACTGGACATTCACCGTCGTTGTAAATATTGATGGCTTTTTGGTGGTTTTTTACTCTCTCTCTATTTAAACATAGTAGCTTACAAAAATTTGGATATGTTTGGCCATCGTCTCCACACACCGGTTGGTAAATTTCTGGACAAAAGGAAAACATCGGACATTCGCCGTCACTTTTTTTTACTATAGGTGGTAAGTTGTATTGTATATTCACGGCACTAGCACAGTTAAGGGCGCATTCATTATCATATGTTATATCATCTGAGCCACAAATTGGTTGGTAAATAAACGGACAATTGCAAATTGCTGAACATTCACCGTCGCGCGTAATGTTAATAGGCGGTAGGCCTTCTTTAGCTCGCTCCCTGTTATTACAGTCTAATTCACATGGGTTGCCGTAAGTGTTACCGTCGTTGCCACAAACCGGTGAGTAAAAATCGGGACAGACACAGCCTTCGGGACATTCGCCTTGATTTACGACGGTAACTGGTGGAAGGCCGTTCTTTTCTTGGTCCCTGTTTTTGCAGGTTAGTAGACATTCATTAGAGTATGTTTGTCCATCACTTCCACAGACTGGTTTGTAAATTCTAGTGCAAATACAAGGTTCAGGACATTCGCCTTCACTAGTGACATTGATTGGCGGTTGCCCTTGGCTGACCCTAATTCTATTGACGCAACCAAGTTGGCATCCGCTAGAATAGGTTTTGCCATCGTCTCCGCACACGGGTTGATAAATTGCTGGGCAAACGCAGTCCGTGGGACATTCGCCGTCACTTTGTTTCACAATCGGTGGCAAGTTCTTTCGCTGATTGTCGGCGCTGGCACAGTTAAGGGCGCATTCGTTTCCGTACGTTATATTATTTGAGCCACATACGGGTTGGTAATTCAGCGGGCAAAAGCATGGCGTGGGACACTCTCCTTCGCTCGTTACGTTAACAAGGGGTGAGCCATCTTTAGCTAATTCTTTGTTCTTACAATCTAATTCGCATGAGTTGCCATAAGTGTTGCCGTCGCTGCCACAAACCGGCGAGTAAACTGCGGGGCAAACGCAGCCTTCGGGACATTCGCTTTGACTTATGATCGTGATTGGAGGTTGGCCATTTTGTTTACGTGTTTTGTTTTCACATGAAAAAAAACAATCATTAGAGTATGTTTTGCCATCACTTCCGCAGACTGGTTGTACTACGAGGGGACAAATGCAGGAATCAGGACATTCTCCGTTATTTATTTTGTTGATCGGTGGAAGGCAGTTTTGAATTTGTTCCCTATTTTTGCAGTTCAGTAGACATTCGTTTGCATATGTTTGTCCGTCGCTTCCACAAACAGGTTTATAATCTCTGGCACAAGTACAAGGTTCTATCAAACATTCACCTTCACTGACGATCAAAATAGCAGGTCGTCCTTCATTGAGTCGGATTTCGTTAAGGCAATCAAGTTCACACCTATTATTGTAGGTTTCGCCATTATCACCACATATTGGTTGATATAAATCAGTACAGAAGCAATTCACCGGACATTCTTCATCTGCTATCTTTGTAATAGGTAACTTATTATTTTGTATGTTCTCGTCACTTACACAGTTAAGAGCGCATTCGTTGGGATAAGTTACGTTATCAGAGCCACAAACTGGTCGATATTCTAACGTACAAATACAAGAGATAGGACATCTACCAATGCTCGTTATATTAATAGGTGGTATATTATTATTAGCATGTTTGTCGTTTACACACTCAAGTTCGCATTTATTATTGTATGTTATACCATCATCACCACAAACCGGTTTATAGACTGTATTACAGTTACAAATATTTGGACACTCCCCGTCACTAGCTTTGTTTATAGGTGGCAGATCATCTTTTTCAAGTTCCTTATTTTTACATCCAAGAGCACAATCACTGGAATATGTTATATTATCACTTCCACAAACTGGTTTGTATATAGCGGGGCAAATGCAAGGTTCAGGACATCTGCCGTCTCTTATTTTTTTTATGGGATTGAGACCATAGTTTACTCTATCTTCGTTCTTGCAGCGTAGCTCACATTCGTTTCCGTAGGTCTGACCATCATCGCCACAGACCGGCTTATAAATTTTCGTACAGAAACAAGGATGACCACATTTTCCTTCTCTGATTACTCTGACGAGCTTCTGATTGTTTCTTTCACGTTCTTTATTTACACAATCAAGTTCACATTTATTTGGATATGTTTTTTTATCATCTCCGCAAACGGGTTGGTAAATATCAGCGCATGCG
Organism: Phocides pigmalion okeechobee; assembly: GCA_018251015.1. Taxonomy (NCBI): domain Eukaryota; kingdom Metazoa; phylum Arthropoda; class Insecta; order Lepidoptera; family Hesperiidae; genus Phocides; species Phocides pigmalion. The sequence goes on from DWON01005666.1 coordinate 5,143, forward strand.
CACAATGGGCATGCTTTCCTAATCGCGATTCCGTTTTGCGGTCGACCTTTAGAAGCATTTTCTTTATTAGTACAGTTGAAAATGCATTCATTGGAGTAAGTTACACCATCAGTACCACATACTGGGTTATAGATCTTGTTACAACGACATGATGGTCTTTGCGGCGCAGTGGCCGTGATCAGTGTTATATGTAACACTATTATTGAAGCTATACCTACGGAAGAAACATAAATTTAATTAGTTTTATTAAGAGTGCTTTACGTTTTTATTACTACTAATGCCGACTTAAATGATAACGTATACAGTTTCGTTTGAAGTAATACATGAAAATTACACTTATTTAAGTACACTAACAATTTAATTATCAGTTAATAAAAACAAAAATGAAATGAACCTAATAATATTTTCATGGTAATGGTTTACACCCTACCACCATTATATGATATCATATAAGTGTAATATTGTTTTCAATTTATATCGTACACTGTTTGCAAGCCTGAACAAGCAACTGAAGTGCACACAAAATAATTTATAATAGGTTTATTACAAAGAAGCGACCGTATAAGTTAAAATACGTCTTTGATGGCACGCTACTGCGTGCCAGGCTTTACACGTCGTTCGTATAATTGGCGTATCTTTCTATGCTAATATTAAAATTAAGTTTTTTGCATACAATTGCTTACTCACTCAACTGGTGTTCGAGTAACTGATGAAAAATCAACGACTTGACGCAATATTAGATAGGATTTTTGTACAATAAACCACAAAACAATTTGAAGGAATTAAGGAGTGGAAATATTAAGTATTTTACGTGTAATCAATGGACGACTGTACAAACGGATTAAATTTAATTAGTACCTTATTACAATACCTTGGTACACGTTTGTACAATATTGTTGATTTACGATCGATTTACGGCTTGTTAATTTATTATACATGTGTTTTTTGTCACGCTTTGCATTTTCTCTTTTGTTGTATTCAAACAAATTGGAACGGAATAAATTATCTAGTCATTTACTCAGCTGACTCTTTACATAAGAATCTTTACATGAGGATCATATTTTATGACTACTGTCGTGCAGTTGATAAAATAAAAGGAATTTAAACATAATTATAATAATCAATTTAATTTGTCGAAATTTGCAAATTTTTCCCGGTTTTTATGTAAAAAGAATAGTATGCATAATATTTTTTGTTGCTATATATATTTTTTATGTGAGAAGAGTAGCAAACGAGCATATAAACTACCTGATTTTAAGAAGTCGCAGCCCGTAGATATCCACGTACAACCACAAACACGAGCGAAATCTTATCTGATCACTAACGTAGATAAGTTGCTATTCCTGAGGACTAAGATGGTCGCCTCGCTTCAAAGTATAGCCGGTAACCGCAGCTCTTCAATCGAAACAAGTAGCTTTACGGCGGATTTTGAGAGCGGCGGTGGTACCTTCCCGGTCGTACTATAGTTCTTAGTCTCACCTTTAAAAGTAGTTGACGCAGACCATTGTTATCCACATAACTTCAAACAACCGTATTTCTGTCTGAGTTCGTAAGTAAATACGTTGCTACTCCTAAGGAATGAGATGATTGCATCGCTTTTAAGTGTAGGTAACCGAATCTCTTCAACTAAAACTCAAGATTTTACACTAATATCAACGCGGAATTTATGTATCTCTATATAAATGATAATCACGATTATCACTTTTTTAATTGCCGATATTTCGAACCAGTTGCATGGCTCGTGGTCACGGCTAAACTTGAGAATAGCATAGTTTGAAAGATCTAAGCTTACAACCGGCAGGAAAATAATTTTATTTTATACTATGTAATGATACATAGAATTAATGAACCTTTTAAATTTTACAATATACCAGGCGGCTATAAATTCAATACTCCGTTTCAAATATTTACCCTTAACCATACCTTCTCATGACAAGACTCCAGCTAGTTACCTATAGGGAATTTGCCGACTACACTGAACTATTTCTTTTTTATATTTATTGGAGAAAAATAGTAAACGAGCATGAAAACCATCCTATGTTAATGCTCGCAGCCCATAGTCATCCACGTACAACCACGATTGAAATTTTATCTGAGCTCGAACGTAGATATGTTGCTACTCCTGAGGACTAAGATGGTTACCTCGCTTCAAGGTTTAGCCGGCTATCACACTACTCCAACCGAAACACAGGTAATGCTTTACGGCGGATTATGAAGGCGGCGGTGGTACCTCCCCAGTTGAATTATAGTTCTCTCACCTTTAATGGGAGTCCAAACGTTTAATGGGATTGGGAGTCCAAACACGCCGAATGGAGCATCCTGGGGTTACCACGTTATAGTAGGGAGGGCTAACATACCGATAAGCTGGGGTGGTAATCGCTACTCTGACTTGAGGTCTGGGTGAAGAGATGTTGGGACCCAATTTACCCTATCCAAGGAAGCTGGCACGACAATGATGGCAACAACATATATTTAATCATTTATTTATTTGGGAACCAAACAATTCACTTCACATAAAAACGATTCGTACAATATAATACAAATGAACACATACCACTATTAGGTAGTACAAAAAACAAAACGAACACAATGACATGACAAAAAAATGGTTTGGACAATCATCTAATTAAACTTTCAATAGCTTGACGTTCATTCTTGTAAAAACCAATCGAGTTCCTGAAAGGGTCGAGTTTGTAGATGTTTATTATAATATTTACAAAACCGATACATGCACATGTAAAATGTTATTTATTAATTCTGTGCATTATAAAACCGTCCAGTAAAATGTGTTGAGTTCCTATCCGCGAGTCTACATAGAGAATATTCTGGTCACGATTGGGTTGGAATTGAAAGGTGCCCAAGATTGAATAAAGATGGCCGGCCCGGTTTTATCAAATCATCCCAACACGTAGCTCTCACGTGCCGCGATGAGCTGACCGACCGATGTTAGAAGGTTTTAAGCGAAAAAACGTGATTTTACATCTCTTACTGTCCCTTGTCCCTTATATTTATCCCCTTTAAAGGTGGTAGAGCCGTTAGAGCTTGCCCGGCACCACCGCCACCCTCATAACCCACCGTAAAGCAACATGTTCTTCTTGTATTGTGTTTCGGTTGGGGAGGTGTGGTTGCCGGATACACATTATTGGAGGCGACCATCTTAGTCCTCAAGAGTAGGAACGCATTCGCGTCCATCCTTAAATAAAACTTTTGTTCTATGTGAGATTGGACGTGGTTGTCCATGGGCTGCAGTGACCATTTAACATCAGGTGGCTTGCATGCCCATTTCTTATTCTTTCATAATAAAAAAAATACATATCGAGAGTTTTTTCCGCCAGCTTTTTTCTCCCGGTCAAACTTAGCCAACAGGGCGGTCAATGTCGATGATTTTACATTGTACCCTTGATATTCATTAAGTGTATGTAAATACCTTACAACTAGTATGAAATATAGGCAATTAAAAAAATTGTTAATTGTGAGTACCCGTTTTTTTAAGAAAGTGTAATTCTCACACCTTTAAATACATGTTTATTTTACGTAAGTACTTTTTATTTAAATAAACGCGGTAAATTGTAATTACTTTACCGAACGCGTGGTTTGTGGCGTGCCATGAGCTGTCAATAACAGTTACACTAAGTGGAAAATCATTATCCATATCCAAAGCTTTCTACCGTCTATTTATTAAGTACTATCTTAAGTTATAAATGTAATATTAATCCAATAGTCCTATTTATCACTAGGTGGGAGAACTATCACAGAACCGGTCAAAGAGCGGCAGCAGTGGACACGCAAAGGCTGATGGATTGATGGGAGAACTATAGTTCGCCCGGGGATACCACTACCGTCCTCATAGCCCACCGTAAAGCATTGCTTGTGTTTCGGTGGGTGAGCTGCGGTTGCCGGCTTCACTTTGAAGCGAGGCGACCATATTAGTCCACAGGAGAAACAACACATCTATGTTCGAGCTCAGATAGGATTTCTGTCGAGTTTGTGCTTGTACGTGTCTATGGGCTGGGACTACTTAACATCAGGTGGTTTGCATGCTCTTTTGTTACTGTTCTCACATAAAAAAAATGTCCAATAGTTAAAATGTGTGTTCAATTTCATTAACATTAACAGTGAGTATACATGAAATTAAATTTTCATTAAATTTCAAAATTATAGTCAACGTTAGCCAACATGCCCTTAAAGCCAATTTACTGATTTTACATTTTATCTTTAATTCATTAAGTGTACGTAAATTTATTTATTTATTTATTTAGCGACCCGGTCTAGCCTCGCTCGGGTAATAGAGTTTATATTTACTTACATTATTTTTCTTTCAAACATGCATCCGGTCGTCACCCTTGTTGCAAACACTATTTCTTTTTCATTCAATTTACAATAAAAACTTAACTTATTATGCACCAAAACCTTCCTCGGGAATCATTTTACCTGTTCTTGAAAACTGTGAGAAAATCCGTCCAGAACTTTTTGAGTTTATCACGACAGACAAACGTGACGGGGGACTTTGTTTTATAATATTCATAGACTAAGGCATACCAACTAAGTACATAAATTGATCTTAAATAAATGTTACACGATTAAAACGGTCACATCTATGCACTTAAATTATAGGCTTGTACAAAATTTAAGAGCAAAAATTTATATCAAAATTATTCGTTATCGTCCATACGAAAAAAAGTAGATAATATTAACGAATATATTTATATTAGATATAGATCTATACATATAATAAAACTGTTACTGATAGCTATCTGTACATGACAAATTTAAAAATTCATAATGGGGTGCCTTTATATTTATATGCAAGAGAACCCAAAATAATGTTTTTACAATTTGTCTGTATGTCTGTATGTTCGTGCACGCTTATCTCAGAAACGGCTTATCCGATTTGAATACAATTTTCAGAACTATATTGCGATGGGGTTCACTTAACATTTGGCGCTTTTTCATTTAAATCGGTGAACAAATAAAGAAGTTATGTCAATTTATGTAACACGAAGTCGCTGGAAAAAGCTCGTGATGTAATAAAATATTTGTATTTGAATTTATGTAATAATGGATTAAACCACAGAAGTATTTGAGAGGCTATTAGACTGTCTGTTCCCCCGGAGACAAGGTTATTTTTTATTAACGTCCAATAATATAATGTACGATAGCTCTGAGTAAATCCCACGGCTTTGCGCGCACCTTGCACCTTGATGTTACAATAAATGCCTACAAATAATGAGGCTCTATTTTAGTTTTATATTCCGCCTATTGTGTATTAAGTGTGAAATTTGTAATTGTTTGTCTTCTATTTCATGGTATGCAATAAAGTATATTCTATTCTATTCTTTTTATTCTATTCCATTATATTTTATTCTATATTTGTAGCAAATCTTAAATAATTAAAAAGAAACAGAAATTTTTCTCTTCTATTTCAGAGATGAATTTTCTAAAATTCCTTTCACAGAATTCATTTACGCTATAGAACCTATCTGTAATTTTCAGGATTCTGGGTTCAGTGGTGTCGGCTGTGCTTTTTTGCGTGTCTTTCTCCAATTTTATATTCAAATTCTAAATCTTTGTATTTATTTACACATAATTTACATGTTAATTATTGTAATGAATACCTTCACACCTATTATGAGAAGAAAAGCCTTACCTAAACAATCTAAAGGGAGTCTGTGTCGTTGTGGCATGGTTCCAACGCTAGTGATATTCCCGCGCTTAATAACGATCGCAACTATCTTCACGGGATATAAACCAGCGCTCTTGCCACCAGCGGCGTCGATCAAACTTGAAACTAATTATTTTTAATAGTTTTCTAATAAAAACATGGAGACATTAAATATAGATACGAAAATTTATATAATTTTTAGGCACTAGAAATATAAACATATTTCGCCTTAAGAATATTTTTACATAATTACATAATACAGATTCGTATTGAAATACATTAGTGGAAAATGTATTATTCACACCTGCTTACATTATATCTTTACAACTGTACAAGTAATATAATATCATAATCAAATAATTCTAAAGCTAATTCTATCTACAATGAGCCGTGTCGGATTTGCAACCACATGACGTCATAGGAGTTTGACGCGTTTGGGACGATTGATCAGAGTATATTTTAATATGCTCTCACACGCACATCTGACGTCAACACCATGAAATTGCATATCGCAAGCTCAATGGAACACTGGACCATTAGTTACAGGTTCAGGTCACATCATCATCGGGAGACGTCCCAGCCTCTTTGGGCGGGGTATGTCCTCTTTGCCCGCGCCTGAACTTGGGGTGACATCCCAGTTCAACTATGATAGCCCTTTTGCACTGTTAAGTGGAGGGGCTGGTTAATCCCTTCGGCATGTTCGACTCCTATTGCGTCCGCCGTACGCCAGCTGGTTTCGCCAGACGCCAGCAAGTGCTACAGCCCATAGACACAAGCGACGCACTAGGTTGGTAGGTTGCGGGGCAGCGTTAAGGAGGAGCTTCTGGAAGGTTAGCGAATCGATGTTGATGACGATGGCAGCCTGATCTACACCTTTTTTCCCCGCATAAGCGGGAGCGGCGACCGGTCCGACGCCGCGGCCTTTATTTTTTTTCTCCGTGGAGGCAGCGACTGGTTCGAGGCACTTGAACCCTTTCAAACGAAAGGGCTAGTAGTGTTAGCGCCGTCTTTTTTGCGATATCCCAACAATCGTCTTTTTTGAGTTGAGTCAGTATTCCTTTAAGCATGCGATATGATTTTGAACTAACATCATCTCGGAATATACATACATTGTACTATGTAACGGGTACTCACGATTAACGATGCTTAATTGCCGATATTTCGAACCAGTTGCATGGCTCGTAGTCACAGCTATGTTGGAGTGAAACGACTGCGGGGTAAACACAAGATTATGTTCTTTCTTGTTGCTACTAACGGTCACCCATCCAATTTGTGACTGCGCTCGGCGTTGCTTTACTTTGTAACTCGATGGTTATTATTTACAAAAGTGTCAGGATTACGAGCTTAATTTTTTATAACCATTCTGAAAGTCAAGTTTTGTCGTAACATCACTGCTTCAAAACAAGAGTTCCACGGTATTAAAGTGAACCGAGACAACTACAAAACAAAGTAATAGACTGTGAGCCAGCAACAGATGCACACAACCAATTTACAACCTCATACAAATTACAAACTCTCGCACAATGAGACATTATAAAGGTGGGAGAACTATAGTTCGGCCGGAGTGGTACAACCATCGCCCTCATAAGCCGCCGTAAACCATTCCTTGTATTTCGGTTAGAGAGGTGCGGTTCCCGACTAAACTTTGAAGCGAGACGACTATTTAACTCCTCAGGAGTAGCAACGTATTTACGTTCGAGCTCAGAAAGGATTTCGGTTGTGTTTGTTGTACGTGGATGTCCGCCTACCGCAACGCTGACCCGATCTGACGCTGTTCCTATAAATGATTGCCGTAGTCAGTGTTAAAAGGCTTTAGGTCTATATCAAGGATTTTACTACTTATCGCGGGAAAATAAATTATCGTCGAAATTCCCATCTTCTTCATGGACTATAACTCCCAACATATACATGAATAACTCGGGAGCCCTTTTAATATTGTCCGTATTTCAGTAGAAATCCCCCATTTCCTCCGCAGAGTGAAACGAGGCATCAGCTTACGTTCTCGTTCCGCGAACAGCCCTTCATGCAAAAATTATACACTTTTGGCCCCCCGTCATAAATTGAAGGCCGTGGGGGATGAAACATATCTAACAGAGCAATTCGGCGCATTATTTTTTGTACAATTCCAATGTGGAACTATTTTTTTTGATACCGCCGTAAAAGATTACTTGTGTTTCGTTTGGAGAGGTTGCCGGCTACATATTGATGCGAGGCAGCCATCTTAGTCCTCAGGAGTAGCAACGTATCTATATTCGAGCTCTGATAGGATTTCGATCGTGTTTGTGGTTGTACGTGGATGTCTATAGGCTGCGACTACTTAACATCAGGTTGTTTGCATGCTCGTTTGCTACTCTTTTCATATAAAAAGGTCCGCTAATGGCGGAGGGGTTGTTTAGGTTTAAAACAGACCAGCTATAATAATGTTTTACGTTTTAAGGAGTGTTCGTTCCATCATATCGTGTCATATTGATCTGATATGTACATTTTACTGTTTAAAAGATATTCACGTTTCACGATTTTCAATTGTCCAGTTAAAGATTACAGGCAATTAAAAATATTTGTTCAGCTAATTAAAAAATATTTACCGTGAGTTAAATGTTAAAATGTATGAATTCCGAGTTGATGTTCGTTGGAATTCATATGTTCTGAAATGTCTAGTGTGATCATCAAAATTCGTGTTTTACCTTTAATATATTCAATTAATGTCATCAAGCAATAGCTTTCTCTAAATATTATAAAACTCAAAAAGTACTGGACAGATTTTCTCACGGTTTTCAACAACAGGTCGAGGAGAGGAAGGAAGGATGAAGGTTTTAGAATGGAAAACTAAGATGGTCGCCTCGCTTATGATACGCTTCAACCGAAACACAAGTAATGCTTTACGACGGATTATGAGGGCGCCGGTGGAACCTCCCCGGTTGAACTATGTATGTAAAATAACAAGTAATTATGTTAATTCATCTTGTCGTTATCAATGGAATTTTTAAGAATATACATAATATATGTTAGGTTACCCACTCTATATACTCCAACGTCTCGATACGATACGATCCGATACGTTACGATAGACTCCAGCGCCACTTGCTCCATTAATTTAAGTTATTTTTTGTAAACTACATTTTCAGACACACAAGTAATGCTTTACGGCGAATTATGAGGGCGGTGGTGCTACTTCCCCGGTCGAACTATAGCCCCCACATTTCAAGTTTTTTTACTAAAAAGTTCTTATAAAACTACATGAAAATTCAACGAAATTTTCCGTGGAATGTGAAGCATCCTTGGTTCGTATTGTTTTGCAGGTGTGTACGGCTACAGGGTTGTTTTCCTTATTGGAATAAATTTCTTTCGTTCCGGCCCGTTTGCCGCACCTCTGTCAACTGGAACATTGGATATTGTCCTTTTTGTAGTACCTGTAACGTGTTTGTTGTTTGGAACTTCGTAACGTGTGCATATATTTATACTAGGTTTTACCCGCGGCTCTACTCGCGTTGATGCCTACGGGCTACGATTACTTAACATCAGGTGGTTTACGTGCTCGGCTGGTACTCTTCTCATATAAAAGACCTGGTCAAGAGTGAAATTGGCTAAGCGATTATCCACGGGCTGCAGCGACTACTTAACATCAGTTGGTCTTCATGCTTATTTACTACATACTTTTTCCACATAAAAGTAGGATTTTTTTATGTGAGAAGAATAGCAAACGAGCATGCAAACCACCTGATGTTAAGTTGTGGCAGCCCATAGACATCCACGTACAAGCACAGACACGACTGAAATTCTATCTGAGTCCGAATGTAAATACGTTGCTACTCCTGAGGACTAAGATGGTCGCCTCGCTTCAAAGTGTAGCTGGCAACCGCACCTCTCCAACCGAA
>DWON01005667.1:0-14678 GCA_018251015.1 Phocides pigmalion okeechobee
ATGTTGCTTTACGGCGGGTTATGAGGGTGGCGGTGGTGCCGCCCCGGGCGAGCTCTAACGGCTCTACCACCTTTAAGGACACCTTTAATTTGTAACAGTTTGGATGAAATAGTGGTCATATGGAACTTCTCAGAAATCAGACGTAAAAAGCGTTGCAGCCACTATATACAACTAAAACTATTTCTACAATACATATGTCATATTACTTCCGGGATAGTATCCACGTATTGCAGTTTGCAGATCTGGTCATCGGTAAACAATTTCATTCTCGGGTAAAGTTGGTTGTACTCGGTGTGGTAAGCGGTATTCCCGTCTTGTATAAGTTGAACCCCGCGCTCAATGCCTTGGTAGAACTTTGAGGTTTTTTTCTTTTTTTTTAAATATTCCAAATCATCTCTGTTCGTCTCAACCTAAAGACAAATGGTTATTTCTTCATTACTTTCTAAAATGATTCACATTAATACTTTCAATATGAATTGAAAGTAATGTTTTTGGTTTGTGAATCGATTATTAAAAAGCTGAAATTAAAGCTGATATACACACTTCAACAGTTATTACTAATTACAGTTATGTTCTTGCTGTTTAAGTAAAATAATTAATTAACCAAAAAAATAACTTATAATAATAACTTACATCAAACATCAAGTATCGCATGTAATCATAATCTTCGGACGATATAGCATATTTAGAGTCTGCCAGGGACGTTAGGGAATCAGGACCATTTTTTCCAGTACTCATGAATGCAGATACAATTGCAGACGTATAATATGCGTGGACTAGCATGGACGATATTGATAGCACTATGAAGGTCAACCGACCTGATAATCCTTCTGGAACGGCGCTTGCATCTATACGAATTTAAAAAGGGTTATGGAATTCTACATTAAGCAGGTCAGTTCTGTCCGTAAAAATGTCGTAAATTGAGTTGTAATATCTTTTACCCGAGGATCTACACTCGGGTCAAAGATAGTGCCAAGACTTGTACGTTTAACTTTTTTTATTTATCAGAAGAATAGAAAACGAACTTGCAGATCACCTGATGTTAAATAGTCGGTATAGCTTCTGGACATCTATTACAATATCAAATAGGGTAAACTCTATGATCGTATGTACATGTGTTGCTCCTCCTAAGTTCACCTCAGTTTTAAGTGTGTCAAGCAACTATACCTACCCTGAAACCGTACCATTTCAACTCTTACGTTATCAGATACCAGGCAGAATTTATATACACAAATAAACTTGTGCATAATGGTTCTTTAAAATATGTGAAGAATTTCGAATTGCAACTTTGGTCGCAAAAGGTTGCCGACCCCTGGTCCACAGCATCCATATCTTTATGATCTTCTTGTAATGTAGTCAAACCATAGATTTCTACCATTGTAAGAACTGATATGATTGTTGCACCTTGTTGTAAATAAGTAGCGAGAACAGTAATGTAGGCACATTCTTTCTCTTCTGGCAGCTTGGCCATGAGTCGCTGCGCCAGCGCGAGCACGGCCACGAGCGCCAGGCAGCTCCACCACACGTCCAGCGCGAACGGCTCCAGGAACATGTTGCTGGTGCTCTCGCGCTCCGATACATACGTGAAACCGACACTAATGATCAACATTTTTATGTGTATACTAGCAATATACTAGCCTCGCATAATTGCTATGCTATATTGTATCACGCTAATAGGTAAAAAAACATAATGGTTTTGTCAAACGAACATTTTCATTTTTATTTATATAGATAGAAAAATACCTCTGTGACCAATCCATATTAAAAGAAGTCGAGAAATATCGCTAACCAATTCCTTATTATACTAATTATAGATAAAATCGATTCCACGTGCGGTGAAATTTCTCCAGCACCACCACCACCACGTTATTGAAATTTAAGCACAGATGTTGTCTTTTTTTCTTGATATTATTTATCCACTACACTACATTTAAGCTTAATTATGCCTAGGCGTTCGATCCTGTCCTTAACAGAGTAACGCAAATTAGAGGATCTTAAATATCACACATGTATATAAGTTGTAAATAAACTGTTAATTGTTAAGTAAAAAATATTTGAATTAATGAGTGCATCTTAATTTATCAAAAAAAGTACTTTTCAAATAACTCTTTCTGTACTATACGACATAATGATTTTTCAGTAGTGTAAAGGTGATAACTCTCGAATGAACCGTAAAGATTCGAACACTTTGACCGTATAATTTAGTTTTGTAGAGAAAAACAACAAAGGAAATACCGAAAAGGCCAAATACACATGGCATAATCTAAGCGCGTGATGCGGCCGGGGAGAATACGCAGCACGCCGCCGCCCAGCTCTGCGCGGCCCTGCGACAGCATGAGCAGCATACTATTATTGTTGACTTCCGCACTCCAAAGCTGTGTTCCGATTAACACCTCTCTGAAATCGTTTAGCAATGAGCCAACATCTATTTATAATCTACGTATATATGTATATATAAGCAGCAGTGCTTAACGGTCACTTGCAGAATGGATGTTGAAAATATTCTGACTTAAACACCCTGCAGATCAGAACAATGCAGAGTAAGACTACCTCTATAAGGTAGGTAGGGCTGAGAAGATTATTGTGTACATACAATCAAATACTGTAGAGATTTATTAAGTACAAATTGTGACCTGCGCATTCGTCTGAGTAATTTTTATGTATGCTCTATTCGAACAGCGTATTGTTTTTAAACTCACGACTGTTATATCAGATAGGCAATTATTGTTAGGGAGTTAAACTATAGCGCTAACACATGTAAAATTATAAAACTTTAAAGAAAATACGATTATTAAAAGTAGTATACATCCAGCAATAACACATATTATATAATATAATAAACAACGCAGACGAAGTCGCGGGTATCAGTTAGGACACAATATTCACATCAAATAGTAATCTTTAGCAGCCATTATAAAGGTTTTAGACTTCATATATATTCAATGCAAATATTTAAGCAGTAATTTTTTTTGTATATTTTCTAAAATGCCGTTAAATATTATAACTAACGTCGCCTTGAGTGATTCTACGATAAGTGCGGATACTCCGTAGGCACAACGTATGCCTGGGTCACGTTCCGGTGTTGAAATGTCCTCTACATAGTCTTTAAATGTGCCATGGTATACGTTCTTGGAGTAATAGCCCATCTGAAAGAAAATTTAACGATATCCTGGCTGTATATTGTGTACGTACACTATTCAGTGGCATGGAATTATGATGATGATAATGAAATTATAATTTCATGCCATATATACATATAATGTAAGAGAATACCGGCGCAGCAATTCTTAGTGGATATTGTTTTAAATCCAGTCTTCGTAAAATCTTTTGTCTGTCATCTGTAACGTGAAGGCCATCGTCTTTGATCCAATAAGCCCACGAAAATAAAGATATGCCATCCCTTGGATGTACAAATACATCCTCTATGAAAACTTTATTTTCGCCTGACAAATCACCGTGTTGGGCTGCTATAAAAAGAAGAGAGTGTGAGATGTATGTATGTTATAACCATTCGTAATTTAAATTCATAGTTATAATTATGTAGAGAAAACTTATGAGTAGTGTTCCATTATTAATACTTTCAGAAGTACAACTGCGGTATCATAAGGTGACTAAACAATATGCTATCCCCAGCTAAATTATTAATAATAATTATTATAATTCATGCGATTGATTGACATACTAAAGTAATTAAAAGTACAATAAATTACTTAATAAGGGTTTTAATGACGAGAAAGAAAAATGTATGTAATGCTTACCAATTTCATTTTTAATAAGCACCATGTCAGCATCATATCGCAATCCTGATATAGACTCCGGCGATAAACTTCCCATCACTACCCATTTGTACCAATGTGAAAAGTATTCCACTCTAGTCTGTAATTTGATTTTAAGCAACTGAAGGTTAATGGTTACCTAATTCTAAATAAGATACTAATACATAAATGATATAAAACATAGCATAAGCTGTTGTTTGTTGTTAACATGAGATTTTGTTATTTACTTTTATTAGGATGAAATTAAGCGCAGCTGAACACAACATGCAGGATGGAGTGGAGTAATTTCAAACAAAATGTGTGCGAGTGCAGGTATTGAGATTCCAGTAGACTATTTTGATAAACATATTTAAAATATAGTTAAGAATTTATTTATAATAATTACATAGTCTAGTAATACGTAGAATATTCAATAGTATGTATCTTAATTAAATTATCAAAAGCTAATAATTTCTATGGTACACTATGATACTGAAGGATAAGATTTAATTTGCTGTTATTTGGTATTTATATATTTTTTACAAATAAATATTTTTCCTAAAATATTAAGTAAAACTTTTTAATGTAATTCGTTATTTAACATTATTTTTCATGAGAAAATGGTAAAATAAAATAATAAATGAACAGGTTTGTTTTTCGAATATATTCGAGATGAAGAAAAAGTGTACGAAACTTCGTTCCTAACTGGAGTTCCCTGATCCCACTACTAATATTTTTCTTACCTTTTTCTGGGTTTGATTTATCATTTGATAGGTCAATACTCCTTGAAACTGATGACGGTGAATGGATTGAAGAGCAGCCGAGTCACAGGAAAACGTGACCAACAAATCATGTTTTATAAGAAGTCGCGCGAATTTTACTTGATCTGTGTAATTAAGATTTTTAATAAGAATCAGATTTTATGAAAAATGTATGGTCACAGATACGGATAATGTCAAAAGAATACGTTAACCTGTCTTTGAAAACCAAAATAGTTGCTAAAGCATACCAATCGGTATGCCATTCTCAGCAGTAACACAATAAATATCTTTTTAATAAAAGGTAAGCAACGGCGATACAAAAGGGATACTAATTGTTTGTATTGATAACATTGTCAAATTTGTAGGTTAAAATTCAACTCTTCTAATTTAATCGTGAGATTTTTATTTATCAAACCACAATTTTTAATGTAATTAGAGATTGTTAGTGATCACTACCAGTCATAGGCATTTATAATAAACTCATAGAATCTTCACTGAAATCGGTTAAGGGTATATAGGTAGCTACTTTTTAGGACTAAGATAGTCGCTTCAAGAGTAAGAAATTATTTCATCAAAATTTAAGAATTCATATTACACTTCACGTTAGTAGAGGGTGTGGTGATGTCCTTTAGCTGAACCGTACAGGTTATATCACCTTTAAAGATTGGCCAGCACATATTACCACTTTAAATTTTCTTGTTTTGGACGGAAACATGTGCTCAATAAAGGAACAGTAGTGTGGACTCTTTACATATTGTGGTAATGTGATCATGACAATGATAGTGGATAACAAGTGCAGTATTATAGTGACTATTATTACCAACAGCAGGCCAACAAGCTAAGACAATTATACTGCTTGCAATTTTGTATTTGAACAAAGCAGCAATAGCGTCGATTATCATATTGATGTATATATAGCTATGTAGTGTTTGGACGACAGGGATTGTGGTTTCGAACTAGTCGATTTTATAGTATACGTTGCTAGTTATTTAGATACTAGACTCTGCTCGCGATTTTGTATTTATATATTAAAATAATTTTATTGTGGCATTACTTTTTTACTTCATTTATATTTTCTGTACAATAATAATGAATATTCAAGCGACAATTCTAATCTTCCTAACATTCATTGAAAAAAAACAACGTTCAAGGAGATTAAATATTTGTAACATTATTTAGAAATTTTATATTAATTAGGATTTTCGAAAATAGAATTAAAATTCACTATAACACATTCATTTACAATTTTCTGTACAAGAGATTTGCATTAATTCATTAATTTGTATTTTTTGGGTCCTTTACACATATAATTTAATTACTAATGTATAAGATACAATGTATTAAAATAACATACATATAGTGAATATCAATGAAGGGTTTTAATGTAGAGTTTGTTAACGAACAGACATACCTGATCGAAAATTCGATTGTTTCGTATACAGTATTAACTGTCTAACATGTATTATGAAAAGCAGTTGCAAATAACAGGCTTAGAAATAATGGAAATTACAGCTTACCAGCAAATAAACGGGCGTATTGAGCCAAATAAAATAATACCTTGGCATACATGAAATAAAACAAAATTTTGTGTATGTTTTTATAACATGTTTACTTAAATGTAACATTTAAAAATTATCAACTACATTTAATACTATCCTATTATAATTTAATAATATCCTAATTACAAGACCACAGCAATAAAATATGAAGTGATTTATGAAATACATAACACTTTCACTTTTAATATGGAATTTTCTGTAATTAAATACATATTTTATAGTTCGACAAATGTTAATATTACCTATGTGATATATGATTTCCCCCTTAAATTTAACATTTGTGACTATGCTGCATTTTATACCTTTATACAATATAATATTATTTATATCGTATGATAACAACAGTTATTACAGGAAATCAATATTGAAGCATACAGACAGTCAAGCTTTAGGAAGTAATTGAAAAGAAGAAAAATGGTATCGAGGTATGCAACTATGCAGTGTATGTTTAGAGCTTTAATTATTATGAGATTAAAGTACTTGACATACTCCTAAAGACAAAAATTAGTAGTAGCACGTTCCGCATGGAGGTGGTGGCGGTAACTCGATCGGCTTCGGTTCCAGCGTGATGGGTACGGGAGGTGATACCATAAAAGCATTCATGGGGAGACCGGGAGGCGGCTGTGGGGCACAGCAAGGCGTTGGAGATGTAGGAGGAACTAATGATATCATTATAGGAGCGGGTGCAGGTGCGGGCGGGGCGGGAAGAAGGAGAGGGGCTGGCGAAGGCGCCGGTAGTATTAAAGGCGTCGGAGCTGGTGCGGGCAGAAGAAGCGGTGAAGGTGGTGGTGAGGGAAGAAGTAGGGGAACACCATTCGGCGTCGGTAGGAATAAAGGTGCTGGCGGGGGTGCAGGGAGAAGAAGAGGCGCACAACCTGGTGCTGGGAGCATCAAGGATGGGGGAAGCGCGCCGGGGCAGGGCGGCGGAGGTAGCATGATAGGTGTAGGTGGAGGTGGCAAGCAAAGAGGTGATGGAGGAGGCGTAGGTGCTAGTAAAATTGGTGGCAATGCGGGCGATGGAGTTAGGCACGGCGGGGGAGAAGCTGCCGGCATCAACAAGATAGTGGTTGGTGGTGGAGGTGGCGACGGCTGCTTCGCGCAGGGTAATTTTTCTGCATACAATAAAAAATATTATTATATTGTTATCATTTGCAGCACATTTTTCTTTATTCAGTCGTAATAAAACTTACCAAGTTTTTTCTCCAAGAGAGGTTTGAACAATCTGAAAAGTATTCAATTACATTATTTTTACGGTTCTTCTTTTACTTTTTAGTGTTATATATGAAAAGTATACCTACGCAGCTAGTATTGCTTTTTTCGATTCTTTTATTTCCTTAAGAGCTTCCAACTGAGAACAAAAGAAGATGTTAATTATATTATACAAGACAAATAAATAATATTAACTGTAACAGGAAATAATAAGATTAATGTATCTAAAATTTATTATACAGAAACATACCAAACCCAAATTCTTTTCATCGCATGCCATGATACAGGTCGATACAAACAATAGTATACCGAGGGAGGACCAAAAACTCTTGTGTCCCCCCATCTTCTTTCTTTATATGAATAAATGAACAGTACTAGTGTTTCGCGGACAAAAATTATAGAGTATTTAAAGATTCGTAGTGTTTTATACGTGTGACGGCAGTAATCGAATAAGATTGCAGTAATTGTGAGGTAAACTTTTTTATGATAAGATGAAACGTGCTGATAGTGGCGGGGACTAATTATTTAATAATCACGTGCGGTTATCCTATCGTATTGCATGATTTTCGAAAAATCCCATTTAAAGAATAAACACATAAAATGCATATACTTAAGTTTTTTTTAATTATATAACACTCAGTCATACCCTAACACATTGTATAACGTGTTTAATCTGATGATAATCTTAAAGATAAACGATTATCTGTTCAAAAGGTTCTATAATCAATATAAATACGATTATGACTAAAGGGAAGAGAGATTGTGAAGAGAACAAAGCAAAAGATGGTTGATTTAGCTATACAACTTTTTGTTATCTTTGTTGGTTGGAATATTCATGTAAGTGTTCACCTTTTTTTAATGACACGATGCTAAAACTATTCACGGGCTGGTGTTACAACCACATTAGAAATGTCACTATATATATAAAATACTCATATTCATCTTATTTTTAATACTTTTTATATGTGTTCTTCTGTCACATTTAATCATGTGTCTATCATACTCAAATTAAAGAAATCAACGCCGGTTGCAAAAAGAACTTTCATTACAGTGAAATATAATATAAATATAAACATTTTCCAGAACGTTTACTATCATGTAATAGAACGAGCATTCGATCTCAGTATTGTTAAGAGAACTCCGCTGTTCATTGACAACAGAAACCACCTCTAAATAGGTTACTTTGCTTTTAATTGTAACGTCTCAATAAAATTATCTATCTACTCTCTTTTATCACGCCTTTAACTTACGACCTCAAAACTGATGCTTCTGCATCAGTTTAAATAGGTGAGCGATGAAGTCGTAAGTAGACAAATCACTAAGAGACTTCACGATATTTTCAGTGATATTAGGTGATAAGTTAATATTTATTTATTCATGTTTACGACCAGACTGCAGCGAAATCAACATAAGTAAGTACGATTACGACATCGACAACATTAGCCTTTCAGCGAAGTTGAAGCGTTTATTTAGCTCAGTAGTGCTACTAATTATATGTGTAGTTTCGATCACAGCGCCTAAAGCGAAAGATTTGAATTAAGTCTTTGTTATTTTATCGTGTCATCGTTGAATTTTGTTTTTAATGTTGTTCTATAGTATTCTCATCGATGCTTCATTTCGTGTCGATCGCAGATTTCGAGGTGCAGTGTGAACTTCCTTCATAGAGTTCAGTGTTTTCCTAAAATATTTTTTTTTCAAAGCAGATTCTTTAACCATTTACAATTAATTTTGAATATCAATAAACTGCCAATAGAATAATCTCCACTGCCAGCGCTTAATGGTAAATTTTTGCAAATTTTTACCTAACTAAATCGCAACACTAGATATCAAATTCATATTATTCCTCTGTTCATTTATACATATATTTTAAAGACGGTAGCGTCGTCAGAGGTCGCCCGGGGCGGCACCACCGCCACTCTTATAATCCTCCGTAAAGTAACATGCTCTTCACATATTGTGTTTCGGTTGGGGAGGTGTGGTTGCCGGATACACATAATTGGAGGCGATCATCTTAGTCCTCAAGAGTAGGAACGCATCCGCGTCCATACTTAAATAGAACTTCTGTTCTATTGTGACCACTTAACATCAGGTGACCTGTATGCCCGTTTCTTACTCTTTCATAATAAAAAAAACACCTGATCAGACCAAACAGATTATACCTTGAATTACTCTAGTAATATTCTTTAAGTTATTCCAATTATTATTGATCAATACAGTATGTTATACATATATGGGGTACTCACGATTAAGGATTTTTGATTTTTAATTGCCGATATTTCAAACCAGTTTAATGGGTCGTGGTCAACGGCGGTGGTGGTAATCGTGAGTACCCATTATATAACATAATGTATGGATTCCGCGATAACATCAGTTTAAATTCGTATATTATTGATAAAATTCTCGAACCCAACCTGAAAACGGACAGCCCTATATATAGCTAATGTTTATAATGATGTAGGAAAATTGAATACATCTGGCAACGTCAATGTTATGTTGTTATGGGTGGCTTAAAACATTCCGAAAGACGCATTTGTATTTATCTATTCTTATGTCTATCAATTTTAGGACGATAAGGCGCATAATTGATATGCAATTTCCATTGTATATTCTGTAGTTCATAGAAAAATATATTCATGTAGTACCGACTGTAGTTACCTTGAAGTGATCATCGGTGAATCATAATAAACATTAAGTTTTAATTACATACCTTATTTTTTTGTACGTCAGTTGACTATAAATGAGCCTCCTAAATTTATATTATATGGACTACTTAATAATTTGTGGTTTCTGCATTGATATATATTGGTACGTGTATCTTTGCATTCCCGCACTGGATAGCAATTGCAATTCTCTGCGCGAAATATGAACCAGCCCTATTGTCACCGGCAGCGTCGATCAAACGTGGTACTATTTGTTTGAAAATGTAGAAATGTGAAATTCCTTATCAAAATTATAGTAACAATAATTAAACAGCAGATTTTTATTTAAGAATGTTTTTGCTCATGGAATACATATAGTTACAGGGAGCAATGATTTCTGCTGTAATTTTCTTGCAAGCTCTACCCACATTTAAGATTATCTCCGCAACTATAACTCACCAGCTTAAGTCACAGAGCTAAAGCCCTGAAACCATAATTTATAGATAGATATGAAAGTTATTGAATAGGACTTGAATCTCGTTGCTAATTTAAGTTAGACAGTTCAACTTCGCTGGTGATTAGACTAACTGCAAACGGACACAAATTAATAGATAACTTTGGTATGATATACGGCATATTTTAGCTTAATATAGTTGAACTCTACGGGGATTACGGGGAAGGTATAAACCTAATGCATTGGTATTTGCAAACATATTAATGAAAAACTTCTATTTATACATATTCACATTACTGATAATGTAATGAAAACACATTTATATAAGAGAAAAATATGTTTTT
Organism: Phocides pigmalion okeechobee; assembly: GCA_018251015.1. NCBI lineage: Eukaryota > Metazoa > Arthropoda > Insecta > Lepidoptera > Hesperiidae > Phocides > Phocides pigmalion. The sequence goes on from DWON01005667.1 coordinate 10,722, forward strand.
AATTTAAAATTAAATGAAATTATGTTAAATATTATATGTATTTATTCCGATTCATTGATTATTTCTGTAAGATTGTAAATATAAATATGTAAATATTTTATTGCATTCTTTACCGAAAGCAAGCATTCATTTTAGTAACATAATGAATTACTTTGTTACTTACACATTCAATCGTACAGAAAATGACTCTTAAACAATTGAACATCTGAAATTTTATTTATTATTACCATAGACACAAGATTAACATGTTTTAAAGGACCGAGAAAATACAAATAGGTCAATTGCGAATATGAATAATGGCATCGATCGCATAGAAAACCTTTTACATATATTTTCCTTAAGATAACAACTAGATAAATACGTACATATAGACAGAAATCTCTCCGAACTTACCTACAGTCTATTCGACTCTACTGTTATTACAGTATAGATTTATAAGGGTACTTTCTTCCGTACCACTTCCATCCGTCTGCCTATAATGCGTCTCGAGACGACAACATAAGTTGAAAGGTCAAGAAAAGGGTTACGTTAAAGCTGTTGGTCCATTTATACTAAGATATAAAACTTTTCGCCATTTTATTCTTATCTTTACTTATTCTCATAACTTGACAAATATATTCTTATACAAATCCTACTTCATATCATAACTATCATTAGAGATATGGTGCTAAAATGCTTTATAATTATTTATTGACCCATCTTTTGTAATTTTAGTTCCTAATTGTTTCAAAATATATTTGCGAATATAAAAGAGTTAAACAATGGATTCGTTAAAGTCTCGTTTCTATTCTTCTCAAAGTCCTTTGAAGACATAAATGAAAAAGGAGACAAAACGTTGATTAATTAAATAATTGTTAAACTTATTTCATTGGAAAAATTACGAAAGATTACGTAATTAATTACTACTACAAGTTAGTTTTTATATTAATAAGCTGTATAGCCCCTAGTATTATGAGAGTTAGGATTTATTCGCCAACTAATCAATCACAATTCCTGAACGTAATTCTGTCAATTCAACAAATTTGACATAAAGTATACGCGCCATCTTGCCTTAATATAAAGAAATGGTGTTTAAATGTAAGTCATATAATATTTATTAATTTACAATTACAGATAAAAATGTAAAGGCTTCATATTTTTATACAGAATAATTTAATTTTGTAGTGTGTTCTATTCTAATTCTAATAAAGATTTCTAATGATTTTATGAATATGTAAGAGGAGGCATTATAAGAGATATATGTATGTTGAAATTTGGCTTCTCTATAAACACACCTACAGCGTAACATACTAGTATAGGTAATATAAAATGTGCCAGTATTATTATTACTCTTATTCAACTGCCACTCACAAGTCGTCCGGAAGAATATCAGTATTTTCTGCCAACGAGCTGAGTAACGTTTTCTATTGTAGGAAAATAATGCAGTGTATATTACTTTTACTTTTTCTATCCATGCCTATCAGACAATGCCTCGATATACGAACAAAATGATATATCTCTTTATGCCAATAAATTGAACGAATTATTTTATAAAGGTAAGTATTAGATGATTCAAAACTAATATCATCACGGAATTACTACATAACGGTCACTTACGATTAACTTTTTTATAATTGTCGACATGTCGAGCGAATTTCATTGATAATAGTCACGGATAAACTGTTATGGAAAGGAAGAGCTGGTGAGACATGCTTCTACAAAAAGCAGAAATGAGATTAACATAAATAATCTTTAAGATTTTGGTAATTTTAAAAACATTTTATTAATTTAATGTATCATGAGTTAGGCATTTTAATTGGTTATTGACAAATTTTATTTTTGCACTGGTCACATTGACGACTTTAGTGGATATTTGATTTTCTGAAATTGGCCACATTGAGGATAATTGGCGGGAAGTTGAAGAGTTTGGTGAAGAGCCTTCGGAGGATGATGAAGATATGGTGACCTGAACGGAAGAATTAAACTAAATGTATGGAATTTGTAATAATGTAATATATAATTTAGTCAAAGTTATAAGATTCGTATCATTTCTGAGATATTTTTATAAATCTAAGTGTCAATTTTCCCGTTTGCCTGGTAAGCAGTAAATATTTTTAAAGCATATAAGATTATATAACACAAACGACTATGGAATATTGGTCTAGAAATTCACATAATGCGATTCACTCCATTTCTCGTGGCTTCCGCTTAAAAATACAATGTAAAGCATGATAACAACGCGTCTCCGCCGCTGTCTAGAAAGCTTCCCACAAGTTACAATCACTTGCGATACAATACAAGTCCACTTTAATGTACTCTACAAACCTACAAAATGTGTCATACATTCGAAAGAACATGAGAATGGGAGCTTTAACAGATTTGTTTCTAAAGTACGTGTTAGGAATAAAATATTTAGCTAGGCATTTGGGATATCTAAATTTTAATATCTTCTATATAGCGCTATTTTCAAATGTTATTTATATAAATAGTGTTCGCAACAATCTACGCAAGACCAGTCCTCGTGTTAACAGATGCTTAATCAAATATCTTACTAATTTCTTGAAAAAAATCAAATCAAATTCTATCCCTACAAACTAGTGTATTATTAATATTTATATTATATTTTTATTAATATATCATATACAATACCGAGGATTCAAAGAGTAGACTACTTTATGAGCCCAAAACATTACAATCCACATGTTTAGCGGAATAAAGTTTTATTTTCTGAATTACAAACAAAACAAACAGTTTACGGTTTTGAGGTTTAACGTTAACTTTAATCCCAAGTAGCGTAAAGATATATGTCAAATCTTAATAAATACTGCATACGTATCATTAACTTTCAAAATGGTAGTCATTCGATATCTAACATCCAAAGATAAAAATGGTTTAAAGGCATACATTTCTAAAGTAATATATTAAATAAAAGATGCAACTGTCAATCAAATTAATTGAAGAGAAACCCAAAATGTAATACTCATTTCAAACCTGGAACAGAATGTCTAACGAACTAAGGAAAGTGGTCGATCTCCTTATGACGTCATGTTGCCTTAGCGTGTTGTGGTTACCTCCTCTCGTGTGTAATCATTTTCAGCGCAGGAAGCTACGATGCTGCGCATCCGTCTACTGCAACCGCAACATGGCGTCACAATCGTAGCATAGCGGGTAATCGTGCAATGACAAAATATTGGTTAACCTAAATTACAATCCTATATTTATAACAATGATATTTTATAGCAAAGTATTAAAAAATAAAAATTAAATAAATTTGAAAGCCACAGAAAGTGAAAAATGAATAAACTATAATGTCACTTAAATACCTTTGAGACCGGCTATCGTCTTTTGGTACGTATATAGGTACACACACAATTATACATGCATACACGCAACCACGCAAGGACGTACGCACGAATACAGGCAAGCACGCATAATTCTAAATGGGGTCTATTAAATGAAATTCCAAGACAGTGTGTCTTATATAAAAGGACTACTTAAATTTTTAATGTCTAAAAGAACCTAAGAATCATTAGTAATCCCTTTTTTAAGTTAACAAAGCATCGTAAAAATCTAGGAGCGATAAAGTTTTACGAAAGAAATTGAAAAAATAATACAGTTACATGTAATTTCTTAGCTGGTAATAAGATTGAAATTGCCGTCGTAGCGTGTAATCCCGGATAAAGTTAGGACCTAAGTTAGCTCTTCCCGGGCCGTACGTTCAGTTGCTGGGCAGTCAATGTTACTGAAAATCAATATACAACAAAACTAGAACTAAATCTTAAATATAGCTATGTAAGCAATAGTAAGATCCGATCTGTCTTTTAGGTATGGAGTTTGAACATAGGCAAGCATCTCTGAGTTTTGAAACAGATATGCTTATTAGAGAAAAATTATAACATACATGTATTGTTCAATCCTTGTTAATATGTTGGTGGGTAGAACAAAATAATCCGCCAGCGTTGTCTTTTAATGTCGCGT
>DWON01005668.1:0-14678 GCA_018251015.1 Phocides pigmalion okeechobee
AGTTTTATTTAAGGATGGACGCGGATGCGTTCCTACTCTTGAGGACTAAGATGGTCGCCTCCAATAATGTGTATCCGTGATAAATAATATCGAATACGTACAAAATTTTGGAATATCACAGGTACTCGATATTAGAACCCGGAACTTCCCGAATGAGGGACTGGAATCTTATCGTTAGTATATACTACTGACTTTCGTTCGTTTTTGATCGTTTGCTGGTAATTTTATGTAAAACTGCCAACCCTAGCCCGCATATTGAGAGTAAAGTGGGGTGATAACGTACCCTCTTAAGCGTCCATCACCCCGTTGGTACCAATTGTAGCAAACATTTAAGCCCAAGATTTTCGAAATTTAGTCGTAAGTGGTCACTTTACTATGAGACTATTCATTTAGATAAGCGTCTCAAACAATGCCTTACTTGGAAAAGTAGCCTTGTAAGCTTTCAACGCAAAATAGTAGAACTATAGATAAACCAGAAAAGTACCACGAACGCCCTCATAATCCGCCCTAAAGCAATTCTAGATTTCTATTGGGAGGTTGTGGTTTCATTTAGAAGCGAAGCGACTATCTTAGTTCTCAGGAGTAGCAACGCATCTATCTATCTAGATGTCTGTGGGCTGCAACGACTACTGAACATCAATTCAAAAAGTTCAAATGTTCTGACACCCACAATTTCAATGAACATAACTTGTTTTTTTTTTTATTTTTAGACAGATGAAAATGAAACAAACACCAAACTGTAAGTGAAGCTCACTACAACACTGAAAGTGAAATCAGACAAACATTGTAACAACCATTAATCTGAATTCTGCTGCGTTAATAATAGCTCTTAATATTAGTTTTTCTCATATATTTTCTATGAACAGACAGCGGTCAGTTACAGTTTTATAATTTTTTCAGAAAGAATAGATTGTATATTACAGAAACAACGAATCGCGTTCAAAGGCGCAGTTAAAGTTTAATACGGAAAGATTTGTAGACGAAGGCGAGAGTACGATTCAAAGCTTCGAGTGGCCACCCTTGAGATTTCCGCCAACGATTTTCCTTTGCTTTTTTCTTCGCTGCTAGATATGTATCTATTTGCTGAGTAATGTGGGAATAACAGCTCTTTGTATTGAAACGACTGACATTCCTACTAGAAAATCGTAGAGTTTCAACTAGGGAATTTTTAACCAAGCGAAATTCTTTGTTTATTAGGCAAAAGAAGTCATATCATTGGTACAAATAAGCACGATTATCTTCCTTTTAGATTTATATCTTATTTGTTTTAAATTTCTTTTAGTCTTATGTACAAAGGTGGTAGAGCCGTTAGAGCTCTCCCGGGGCGGCACCACCGCCACCCTCAGAAGACTCAGTGCAAAACGACTTCGTTCGAATCATAAACAACTTTCGCAATATAAATTTGGAACTGAATTTGGGCCAATGTGAGCTATTCGTCTCGAATAAATTTGACAGCAATGATCGTACAAAGATCATACAAAGTTTTAAAAACATTGCAACTGAAATTAAAGTTTAAGTTTAGTTAGAAAAGGACTCTCTTTACCTTTTAGGAGCGCCTATATTTGACGAAAGTGTTAATCTTATAACAAATTGTAATAAAAGCCTAACCTAAACAATCTAAAGGGAGTTCGTGTTGTCGATGCGGCATGGTTCCAAGAACTTTAGCTGCATTCCCGTGTTGAATAGCAATCGCTATTCTCTGCGCGAGATATGAACCAGTCCTCATATCACCGGCGACGTCGATCAAACGTGGTACAAATTTTTTGTTTTTTTTTTTTGTACGCTGACCCCGTGGTTTATAGCATAATATTAATATCGTTAACCTTACACATGCTAGGGGGAAATTTTAGGATAAGAACCTTTGTCTTTTACGATACCCAAAGGTTTTAGGCATGGCTACCCTAATCGTTTCTTCTTGCTATAATTTACTAGGGCAGACTCATAAAAGAAAAGAGGTTGTCAATGAAAATACCCTTTAATGTTTTCGTTCACAACCTCGTTTTTATTTCATATCATTTTTGATTAAATATTTTATGTTTTAAAAAGGATTAATTTAGAATTAAAAGGTGTACGAAACCTAAATGTTCAGTCACTTTTGTACTCGCCAGATGAACGAATTACTTTTAATATAGCGCGGTTTGGGGACACGGAACAATTTTGCGTTTGTTTCTTCGAATACACCGGGACGGAGACCCGGAGAAAAGGTCGGTCTCGTTCAAAACGGGGCGCATAGACACGTTAGGAATTACCCTTTTTATTGCATGAGTATTAAATGTAGGAACAAAGCAAATAGAAGCAAGCAAACAGACTGTATCGAATGTGACTTAAATTAATGTTGGCGTATACCCAGAGACCACTTTGGTAAGAGACCTAAGTTCGGACACTGTGCCAAGATTTAAGTTGGGATTACTTTGAACCACTTCATGAACTTTGATTGCTATAGTTGTAGCGGTAAATTTCAAGTCGAAAGTATTTTAATGTTGTCTTTTGTTCGTCTTTAAAACTTAATTTACAATAAAAATAATTACAATTGTAACATAGAACAACTTAATATCATAAAATACCGCCCGGACCCCGTAGGCAGAGTAGTGCTACGAAATTTCCTGTCGTGAAATGCGCCTAAAAGGACTCTTCAGAAATAGAGGAGGATAAGAGTGGGAGCTTGAGCCACTCCGATATAGCGATCCCGGTAAAGAATTTCTCTGTAAGTGGTCCCGCATCGAGATAGGTTGACAGTTTAAAAGATGCTACGAAGGTGCAGCGGTACTTCACACCGCACCATCTTTTAACTTTGTATAAAGTCCAAATGCGAACATCTGTGAAGTACTACAATCACATCTAGTCTAGTGCTGCAAAGTCACATCTGTTAACCTTGGATGCAATGGAGAAGCGTGCAAAGAGGCTTATTGGTAGTAGCGTAGCGTTTCAACTTCTCTGTACTAAACGCCAAAACTAGTAGAGGTTTGAAAACGAGCAAAAAAAAGATAAAAAGGAACGTAGGATAATACTTGCAATATATAGCCTTATACACACAAAGATGTGTGATTGATGGACCTCGCTCGAACTAGAGACAGATGTAAATAGCTTCTGTACAATGTACTGTGATATCGTGTCAAGTTTCCTTGCGTAGAATATATTGTATTAAAGGGGATGTACATTGACGGTCGTCTGCGGTACCACCGCCTCGCTTTAGCTATATTTTGACCCGCAACAATTGCAGCAGCACTTTACTAATGGTGGCAAAACTATCGTTCCATCGAGGATGTACAACCGCTCATATCCGCCGTGAATCAACTAATGTGGTTCGGTTGGAGTTGCGGTTATCAGCTACATTTAGAAGCGAGTCAAGTATCTTAGTTCTGAGAAATAGCAATCCATCTGTGTTCATTCTCTATTAGAATTTTAACCCTGTTTTAGCTGATATATAACCATAGGCTGAAGCGAAAATTTAATATCAGATGGACTGCAGGGTTTTTTTATATTCCTTTCACAAAATAAAAAACATTACAAGCCCAAGAACGCTTGGAGGGTAGGTATAGTAAATTCACTATTTCGGAACGTTCCATCTAAGTATTCAGGAGTAATAAAGCATCTGTGATCTAGGTCAAGATGTCTATAAGTAACCATGTGTATAGACGGTGGCAATCACCTAACACGAGCTGGGCTACGTGCTCTTTTACGATTTAAATATCATCAAACAATATATTTAATGGAAAGTTTGAGCAGGTCGATAATTTTAAAGGTAAGCACAAAGGCTTTAAATATGATACCTCGAGGAGAATATACGCGTCCATTACCATGAACATCATAAAATATTTAACAATAAGAGTAGTAAAACATTATTTAAGTTACGAAGGCCTAGCGATAGATAACAAATAATTATTTGCTTTTGTGCGCATGTTTGTATAATGCACACTCAGCATGTGCGAGTCCACGTAATTGTATGAGTGCACAGGTGCGTGTATGTGTGCCTGTGTAAGTGCGAATGTGTGTGCGAGTGGTTGCATGAGGGCCAATGTGTGTTGCATACTGGAATGGGTACGCATGGGCGTGGGCGCGTTTGTGTGCATGCATGCGTGCACGTGCAGGAGTCTCTGTATTGTTGTCTGTGTATCTAGGGATGAAAGCGAGAGATGAAATAATTTTGTTTTATTAATTTGTGTGGGTCTTTCTGTAGAGCAAAAGACAAATCATAACTTAGCTTCTCTTAGAGGAATCTTAACGCGAGGAAAGCTGCTCGTTAAAGTTTTGCATTAATATAAATACATCCATTAGGTAAATAACGAACGGTATCAGATTACGATACGTCGGCTCGCCTGTCGCAATGATTGATAAAGGTCGTGCCAGACAGGGACGGCGATAGTTTCTGATTTGCCTCTTAAAGGGTTTGCCATCAAGAAACGTAAAAGGTACCCGTTAGTTCGGAAACAGATCTGTTTCTTAACATAAATACTTTTATATATAGCAGAGATTATATTTCCTTGTCGTGTGTGTGTACATCCTCACTTATATATAAGGGGATTGAACTACAGTTCGAAAGGAGAGGTGCCACCGCCGTATAAGAGGCAGGACTTTAGCCCTTTTTGAGGTTGCAGATTTGAAATTGTAGATGTCCATGCCGCGAGTTTTTCCGCTGGCTTTTTTCTCCCGGTCAACCTCAGGCAACAGGCGCTTAAAGCCGATGTACTGATTTTACATTGTACTCTTGACATTCATTAAGTGTACGTATATCTTACAATCAAGTAAAATATTTGAATTTGAATTTGAAAATTTTGAAAATATAATTATCAAGCTGATATTACCAAAATAATCCATTTTTAAAGACTTTGTCGCATACATGGCCATACTGCCGGAACACTCTATGCGAGGCCTGGTCTAGACCCAGCGTAAAATCCACAAATTTTTTATAAGCATGATTGAAACGAAATCACTCCGAAGGACTTGTAAGACTGAATAAAGCGGGAATTATTCAAACGCTCTGATAACTTAATTCTCAGCAACAAAACAAACTTCCCCAGTTATTTGCCTTTGTGCGGAATTAATTAGAACCTCAGCCGGTGTTTGCGAATCATTTCGTTTTTTGTAAAATTCTGCCATTTTTATGAAGATTTTACACTGTGATAGTGAACATGACAACAAACCTGCTTGCCGTATGCCGACACATCCAATTGGATACTCTAACAACATAAACATATTTATAAATAATTGCACTAAAATGACAACATATACAAAATTTGGACATATATGTCCATAATTCCAAATTAGCTACGTAAAGGTTCTGATACTTACTTTACTAAAGAACCATTTTCGTTTATAAGTAGGCAGTTACAAAAAATGCCAAAGAGGGTGATTAATGATTTAAATATCATCCCGGGGTGTATTTAATTAATCTCCATTACAGAGTTGTTTTTCACAAATAAATTTTGTTGAATGTTTAAAATTATTAAGTGCCTGTTAACGAATTATTTACAAGGACTCAAATATTCTTTAGTAATGTAATCTTTTGTTAAGTATTTTAGGCATAATAATAATAATTTGAAGCAGAATTACAAAAAATCATACCACCTCCTTCTACCGTCGCCTTCGCAATCCATAATTAACACTTTGACTGCAGGGCTCATATATCCGGTTCAGCGTTGCGGGAGGCAAACTAAACTAGAGTTTGTTTCTCGAGACTGAAGATGCGTCGATGAATACACAGATGTAATGTCCGCCCTTAGTCTTGTAACGTCGACGTAAACACAGCACTTTTGTTCGCCCGTAATCCATACAGATCTGTACGTACCACAAAAGTATGTACGTATACAAACCGCAAGCACGTTGCGCCGCGCAATACACAGCAGTGTTGTACACCACCAGGAGAGTGTTAAACAGCTGTTTTGCTACAATTAGAGAGGCGCGGATGCCAGCTGCCTGCACGCGCGGCGATCTAAGTCCTCTAAAATAACAAGATATTTACGATAATACTATGATCTGGTCCTGTTTGAAGTTCTATGTGGATTTTCACAGACCGTAGATTTCAGGTGGTCTACATGCTCGTATGTTACTCTTCTCACATAAAAAGTTAATTTAGAAAATATTACATTTCAATAGTAAAATGCTAAATATAAACAGCCAATATTGTAACCGGGGAGATATTACTATGTTATTTTTTAGTATAAAGTAAGGCGTTTCAGTTCAAACCAACCACCGGGTTACATTCGTATCGAGACGATCATCTTAGTCCTTAGAAGCCACAAATCCGAGTGCCTACAATTATATAAAAATGAAATTCGTATATTTATTCATTTTTAACTATGTGCGAACTACTATCATCTAAAATTTTGCGTCTCTACCTCTGGTCTCCTTACGGGCTATTTATCATGCTACTACAAAAATACTTATACAAAGATATACAAAAATATACACTACAAAAAATTATAATAATTGAGACAGATGCCTTTTAAATAGTATGTATTGACACTGGCGCTTAAGTTCATGTTTCCGCCACGGGTTTACACTAGTATCAGATGTATATGTGTATAAATATCTATGGTCTAAGTGTACGTGGATTGTGCGGGGGTGTCCATTCTCGGCTGGCTACAGAAACGCGTAAAACTTTTACTGTTATGGCCAACAAAATTGGATGGTATTTTTAACGCACCTTCCGTAACTAGGTTTATAGGCAGCTTTTACACTCAACACTAAGTAGGAAGCACGGATTTACTTCTATTTTTAGGTAATAAAGGCAAAGTAACTGGCGCATTTCAGTCCATTTAGCGTTAGCAAAAATACGTTTTAGTACTATTTGATTCACCATTTAGCCATAGACAGTGTGTAATTATGCCATACTTATAAACGATTCTTTTAAAGACAATGATAAAAAAATTGTAGTAGATTAGGTAAAATGCAAACAATAATGTTTAGTTTTTTTCTTCCTAAAAGTAAGGGTTTTGTTGGTACGCCCATGAGGGCGCGCAACAAAACCCGTGTGATTTAAGCTGTTGAGCAGTTTATTATTATTATTATTATTATTATTATTATTAGTTAAACTGCGTGTGACCATTTACACGCGAATGCATGCCCTGAAATAAATGAGACTGAAAAATATGACAAGTTTGACGCAGTTTCCTCAAGGAATATTTTGTAACAACATGATAGAATGAAGACTTTCTCTAAAATTCAGTGTTTCGCGGCGTCGAGATTAAATATTAAGGGGAATAGAATGTTTCCATTAAGCCTTTGTAGACAGAAGAATCTGTGATCACAGTTGATTAAATTCTTTGTACCGTATCTTTACGAGTAAACTGCGGAACCTTAAAAAATACCGTTGTACCGTATTAACTTTTTCGTGCATTCATTAGAAAGATCTTATTTTAATATTACAAACAAACACTTCAGTTTTATATTTCATTAAATACTATATAGTATATAGAGTATTAATCGAGCGTGCAGACCAAATGATGCTAAGTAGGTCGGTCGGTAATACGGTCCATGGACAACCACAACCGAACTTAAACAGCTCTATACTTGTGTCTGGGACCGTTTAAGTGTACCTTGCAACCACATCTTTGTTGCTCAAACAAACAAGTTACCCCTCTACGGATAACGAGGGCGGCAGTGGTACATCCCCGCTAGAACTTTAGTTTACCACTTATGTATAGCACCAGATACAGATATGTACAGATGTGGCAAAATAGAATAATAACATTCAATATAAAAACAAAACTATTGAGTTTCTGCTAGGTCTTTTCAGTACTGGTTGCGTTCCGAACCGACGGTAATCAAGAAAAATCTGTTAATGACATTTTGAACGTCAATTTGAATAACATTAAAATATTAAAACGATCCGATTAATTTAATATTATGTCTATTGTTCTTGGCGAGAAATTTTATCCGCCAGCTCTTTTATTCCTGTCGAAGTTAGCCAACAAGACGCTTCGAGCCGATTAATTAATTTTACATTGTAACTTTGGCATTCATTAAGTGTATGTAAATACTTTATCATCATCATCACCATCATCATCTCAGCGTTTAAAAGTCCACTGCTGGACATAGATCTCCAACACGATTGATCTTGTAGGGCCTGCGTCCAACAGACACCAATGACATTTTTAAACACTTTACAATGAAATAAAATATTTGAATTTGAATTTAAGGCTAAGTAATACAATTAGTATTAATACATCGTTCGTGGCAACAGCAAACAGAGAGCCAAGGTCGAGCGAAGTCGGTAACTCATGACAGTACCGAGCGGTGTGGCGGTGTATATCAAACCATCGCGAAATTGCGCCCATAGTGTCAATTTGACGGACAATAGAGGCGGCGGGAGGCCCGCGGGGCTCCGAGGCAGGCGGACTCTCGCGCCACAACCTTGCTACATGTTACTTATATATACGAACGTACTGCTTACTGCTCAGCTACGCTTAATAAGAATACCTTTGCTTGAATTGGATTCAGTTGTATTTTTTTTATAACCATTCAACAGAAACAAGTCCACGGTGCATTTCTCTTCGTGTAACTCCAGCGGTTTAGGCAATGCTCGCCAATTCAATATAGCTTACAGAAAGACGTAGAGAACAGGAATTTTCCGACCACTAGATATTTATCTTATATTATTTATATTAAAGCTGTTTCCTAAAATAAATTTATAAATAATGCTATATATAAAAATGATGTATGAAATATATTATTGTAAAGATTTATCAAAATTCGTACAAAACAGTGATTTTGCGTAAAAGAGTAACAAACGTGTAACATCCAAAAGTTTATATTAACAGGATGTAGGTAGTCTTACTATGTACTTACTATGTACTACATATTGCCGATATTTGGAACCAGTTGCATGGCTCGTGGTCACAGCCAGTTTCGCCGTGAGTACCCGGTACATAGTAGAATGTATAAATTCCGCGATATTATTAATTAAAAATCATAGGATGTAAGTGTATTGCATATTTATGTGTATAGTATGTATTTTCACAACATCCTTAGACTAAGGCAAAGTCGTGCGGTTAATCCTCATTTGAGCAGTCCTCTGCGTGGAGGAAGAGACATAAGTCCAGTAATAGGTCATAGAAAATACGTAAGTAATAGGTCCATTGCAGAGACGAAAAAGAGAATGCAGCCTTTCCTTCCGTGGTTGCAGACTTAGGGCACCGAGGCTATTTCTATATTGTATCCATTTGAACATTTGCACATTCATACACTTCAGAGTCTACAAGTCTACGATATCTGGAACGATTTCATGGCTAAATATATACAAAGATCATTCCAGAGATGTTATACACATGTGTGTAAAAAACCATTGTTGTAGCCGTTTACAAATAAAAAAATGTCAGTAGCATGTATAAGTGGTTAAAGGAGTGCAGGTATATTTGTGAAACAATTTAGAGGCTCCTAAATAACTATGCAATTGAACAAATTGGACTAATAACAATCACGCCATTCACATTTTTAGATATCAATAAAACTAATAATTCATTAGCAAAATAGTCAGTCCGATGCGTCATCTTTGAACACCGAATGTACCACTAAAAACAAATTCTGGTTTCGTGGCCCACAGGCTTACATAAAAGCGACAGGCGACAACGTGATCGCCGCAGCTGGGCGGCGCGCGGCGCTCAATGATAATTTAAACGTAAACTTACCTGGAAATTCTGAACACTATATTTCCAGGATATGCATTGTATCGGATATCTCGTAGCGTTAAAGGCATGAAATGCCCTTTCAAAAAAGTTTTTAACACTTTGACTGCGGCGCGAATATATATGATCGGGTCAGTATTGCGGGAGGCGGCCCTAAACTGGAGCTTCTTTGATCAGACTATGGATACGCCGACAAATTACCGAAATATTTTTTTTAGTTAGCATCTGTGTAACATGTGTATCTGTGTAGCTAATAGTTAGTATCTGTGTATCATCTAAGAATACACAGACGTAATGTCCGCGCCCAGTCTTGTAGCGCCGACGTAAAAACAGCGCTTTTGTTCGCCTGTAATCCATACAAATTTGTCCGTACAAAACAGGTGTGTAAAAGCCGCAAGCGCGTCGCGCCCAGAATTACACAGCACTGTTGTAGCCGCACGGAAAGTGTTCAATATGTCATATGCAATTGTCAATATAATTAGACCAACAAGGTGGAGCTGTTTAAAAAAAAAATTTGTTAAGATATTATTAAATATTATATTATTGTTATATTATTGTTCTTGGAACCATGCCGTATGGGCACGGACTCCCTTTAGATTGCTTAGGTTAGGTTTTTATTTTAATTAGTTTTAAGATTTTCATCCTTGTATATATGAGAAAAAAAACAACATTACATCTATGCTTACACATGAAAATACATCAACGAGACACTTGTGTACGCAGTGTTCGTGCGAGAGATGTCTTGGCCAATGGGGGATGTACTAACGTCACACTCAATTTTAACAAAAATAAATTCTGATGTTTCGGTAGAATTGTATGGCTGTCGGCTTACATATGAGATAGAAGTCCCACCGAAATACATCACAAATGGGTTGCTACTTCTGAGATTCGTTTTGTGCCGACAACTGTACCTTTCCAAGCAAAACAATAACTGCTTCATGGTCGATAATGATAGTAAAGATGGTACCTCCCCGGACGAACAATTGCACGACATCTAAAAGTGATTAGTGGAATGCATTCTCGTTGGTTATGTCTCGTTCATAGTTCTATTACTATACTACCATTTATTATGCCACCCTATACCGCTTTTGTCGTTATTATTGCCTGAAAATACGAACAGCCTTCGAATTTTTACTTTCATTCGAAGTCTAAAGATATACGTACACATACTAGTATATGTTTTAGAACTGTGTTTGGAATAAACTTACACAAATGGTAGCAAACAAAACAGTTTCAGAACAACAGTACACGTGTGTACGTAACCGAAGCTTCACGCTTTCACAAAGGTTTCACGAGACAAAGTTTGAAAACTTAATTAAGCTCACCGACAACTTGAAGATTTCCACTTACCTGAAAAAACACAAATACAAACTTTATAATTAATATGCTTCATCTTAAATACAACACCGAAAGCGTTTAACAAAAAGTAACTAAATGCAAATAACTACAGTAACTACAAAACAAACTACTAAAGGCAACTCAAATCAAAATATTTTTACTCAAAGTAGATTCTTTACAAAATTCTTTTTGAACGTCAATATGCAACCACTCGTAAGGTGTTTCGTTTTGGAGAAGAGGCAGAAAGAAATTCCAAAACACACATCTATCCCATCTTTCATCTTTTTCATTTTCTCTTCAAACGAAAGAAACGAGAAAAAAGTAAGGAAAATGCAGCTTTTTTCGATGCTTGGCTATCAGTGGATAATAGGCATGAGTCCGGACTCCCTGTGGATTGATTACGTTAAGCTTTTATTATAATTCCTTTTAAGGTATTCTACGTATTATAGGGTTTAATTATATTAACAATGGGATGTTAATATGAATAAACACTAATGTGGCTAGTTTTCTTGGCGACTTTTCTTGGGACTCCCCTTAGATTGTTTAGTTTAGACTTTTATTAAAAGTAGATCTGAAATTGAAATTGTCGTTATTGTAATTAAAATATAAATTAATAATAAACTCTTAAACAGTACATAATTGTTAAAAATATTCGTCATATACACCATAAGATATCAGATCAGATGAATTATTCGTAAATTAAAAAAAAATCCTTTTAACGAAAAAATAGAGTTTAAAGAAAGTTTTAGTGCCCCTAGTGTCACTAATTTCTTTTAAATGTGTTACATGTATGGATATACTTAAAAGTAAATTCTCAATTCTAACCTACATATATTCAATTAAAACTGAAATTTAACACCAGTAAAAACTATATTCTTTAGGGTAGGTAGACTCTTCCAAATAAAAAAATCTAAATAGGATAACATGACTAGGTTATGCGGAAATAAAAATATAAAAACACCGAATTAAAAATCCTTTTTCGGAAACTGTTAAAAATACATAAATACATGACCGTAGCACAGAGTGAAATATCCGCCGCTCTCGTGATCCGCCGTAATGCATTACTTGAGTTTCTAGCTCCGATAGGATTTCGGTCGTGGTTGTGGTTGTACGTGCATATCAATGGGCTGCGACTACTTAACATCAGGTGATTTGCATGCTCGTTTGCTAATCTTCTCACATAAAAAAATAAATTTTACCGTCTATTATACAAGCAGATTACGAGTTTGTTATATTACAGAAGACAGAGATAGCACAGCCACACACAAAGCCAGTGAATGTGTAAATATGAATAAAAATTAACATCAACAGTACGGTGTATGAAAAGCCCGAAACGGGAATTATGCTGAAACATTTATAAAATGGAGTTTTAATTACTAGCTTTCGAATTTATAATTGCAGCGGAGACGTCCTTCACCACGCGACCTGTAACGTGACATCCCTGCATCCTTACTAATACCTGTTATAAATATGAATCTGTTTGTCGGTTCATCCTTGTCACGTCACAACCCAGCAACGGATTGACGTTATTTTTTTGAATTTTACATAGAGATAGTTCATGGGCTCTAGAGATACTCTAGATACATACTATTTTTTAGACTTTATGTTTTAGCAATTATATGATATCGTTGTCGTTGATACATTCTAGGACAAATATCACTTAATATTCAAAAAGTATAATATTATCTCCTTAAAGCTCTGACTCATCTGTCTAAACTTAAATGGCAAGCAAATATATATTTCGTACTTTGATGATAACAAAACCTTTTAGCAATTATTGTATAAATGAATAATGTTTAAACAAAAATAGAGCTACCTTTGCGTTGCTACTCCTGAGAACTGAAATAGGCCGCTCGTTTATAAAAGAGCCGGCAACCAAAATTCATATAACTATGATTTTTTTCATGTGATAAGAGTAGCAAAAGAGCATGTAGCGAAGTGTAGCCGATGATGATTAAAGTTATACCGTCGCGTGAAATATTAAGAAAACCGCCGTTTATTTAGGCCTCTACAAATTGTAAGTGCTTTCCATTTTACATTTTAGCGAATAACTTATTTTTATGTTACCTTTGAACAGCGGATGTCCTTGAAGATGTCGCAATAACGTTGTTATGTGGTGCCGGGGACGGGAACCTGCTAGTTGCTTTTATTTATCTTTCCAGGGAATTGAGCTTATTAATATATCACGATATTTTATTTGAGACTAGATTAACTATAAAATTGTCATAATAATTATTGATAGCTACATACTTTGTAATTTTAACTTTGTGGGTAACAATTTTCAAATCTAGTCAATGGTTTCAGGTATAAAATTTAATAAAAATAAATAAAATTATATAACTGTATATTATGTATGTGTTTTTGTTCAGAAAATGTCTAGACATACCACATTTTTATAATACAAATACATAATATAAACTGTATTTTCGATGTTTATGTACCCCCGTTGTTATAAAAATAACGAAGAGAAAAAAACACATCAAATAATATTATTTTCAACATATCAAACAACAGTTATCTCTTATAAATAAATGATTTGTGATATATCTGTAAACATATTAATTCTATAAATACTTTTTAAAATCAAAAACAATATAGTAAACAATAAAAAATAAGGTAAATTCTGTACTCTCTCTAAACGTCAATATTTCCACAGCTCTCTACTACCGACTCGTAAGGTTTTGTTTTTTAGCAAAAACGGCGAAAGAGAGTGGATTGTTAAATAATTGTTGTTTAAATGTGCTACAAGAAGTACTCTAAGCCGATACAACATTGAAGTAATGGAAGTGAGAATGAGAGAAAAACACATTAAGGGAATGTACAATTACATGAAGGGTCGTTTAACGAACAACAATTAGTCGTGAGGTGTGAACGGGCCTGACCCAGATACGATCAAGATGGCGGCCGTCCACAGATAATAATCTACGTCTGTGTCGGGTGCACCGGAGCCGGAGAGCACGGAGGATGCACGACACACGTATAATTCGTATTGGAAGCCTTTGTTGTACCGATTGGCTGGTGTCAGGTTTCATTAAACACGGATGTGCGATGTGCGAGCGTGGATCTTGCGAATACGATGCGATTAAACCTTAAAAATTCTGCATAAGTTCTTATATTATTACTTGAGAAGATTTGATTGTTTTATGATAGATTATTTAATTTGTTGTATTATTATTTGACTGATCAACTAATATGATTATAAAAAATCCATCAATCAAATCAAATAATAATATTATATCGTAATGTCCAAATGTATTATTTTCGTCTATTTTTTCCCTTGTCTGTAGCTGTTACACTTTTGCTGCAGAGTTAACGACATCACAGTACAAAAATTAAAATTCTCGGCTTTTCTCTTCTATAATATGCACGTGATGAACATAATATAAACCTTTCTCTAGAATCACTTTCTTTATTGATAAGACCAGCATTAAAATCCGTTGCGTAGTTTAATAGATTTAAGTTTAAAGTCAGCGGAAGCGATTTTGTTTTTATATTTTACTAGCAGATCCGGCAAACTTCGTACCGCCTTAAAGTGAAAAATATGTCTTGAAGTTCAATAACGATTCAATGATATTAAAATGTGTCATCAGTTCTGTGCGTTTCAGACACACGTTTCATTGTGTGTGTCCCTGTAGCGCGGGACCAGAATAGCCCTACGGTATCTCCTGCCTGTCGTAAAAGGCTAATAGGAGGATGCCTGCCGAGATTTGGCACCTG
>DWON01005669.1:0-14676 GCA_018251015.1 Phocides pigmalion okeechobee
GAACTTCTGTTCTATTTGAGATTGGACGTGGTTGTCCATAGGCTGTAGTGACCACTTAACATCAGGTGGCCTGCATGACCGTTTCTTACTCTTTCACAATAAAAAAAAATTACATCATGTATCAAGTATATGATGCGTTGCTACTCCTATGGTCGCTTTGCTTGTAAGCGTTGCCTTTGACCATACCTCTAGAAACAAAAGACAAGAATTCTATCATGTCGAATTATGAATGTGGTGTGGATATTTTCCCAGTCAAACTGCAGTGCTATGACGTTTGTTTTTTGAATAATCTTTTAAAATAGGTCCGAAAAGGCAAACTGGTTTATCAAAAGAATAGCAAAAGCCGTTTTTAGAGCTAAAACCCTACATAAAGGGCGTCATACCTATAATTATCAGAAACCATTTATAGCCACTGTAATATTTTGTTGAGCCCAAAAGCACGCGAAAACGTGTTCGTGACAACCTGAAAGGGTCAAAAAGATTGTTTAAGAAAAAAATTTTGCTTCGTCAAAGGCAGCCAATATTTTCTTTTACCGGTTTCCGCATTTCCACTACTTTTCCCTATTTTCCTGTTAGGCCTATATTGCGAAATGTGTGACAATGTTTATCTGTAAATGCATATTATATCATTTTTTCTGTACAATAAACATGACAGCTACTTCCTTAGGGTTCCGTGGCCAAATGGCTTTACAGAAACATCTATAATTTGTTGTTTGCTTGTACGTCCGTTTGTCACAGAATGTATTCTGGAACAATTAGCACTACAAAAGTTTGATTTGAAAATAAGATACGTTGTATGAATCAATGTACAATCGTATGATAAATTAACATTTTAATTACAATAATAAAAATCTTAAAACTAATTATAATAAAAGCCTAACCTAAACAATCTAAAGGGAGACCGTGCCCATACGGCGTGGTGCCAAGAATGACAGCCATAGTCCCGCATTGAATAGCAAAATTGTCTTAGAAATTATTTCTTATTATTATAATTACAATTATATAAATTATCTTTATTTATTAACACACTATATTTAGTGTTATGAAATTAAATTAGAGGCAATCTAAGCATACAATTATTAGTGTTCGCGTTCAAAATATAAACAGATAAACATACAACGTTTACTTTTAATAAAGTAGACGAGATTTTCAATGATTTTATCTTGATTACGGAACCCTTTGTGGCACGCGCTTCGCAACCATGAGGTAAATGCAAACAATATCGACTTTCAAAGTTACACTATGATTTATACTTAACTTTGTATAAACATTTTATTAATGTAATAAATAGTTTCCGTTTCCGTTCAGAATTAACTTTTAGTTCGTTGAGTGGATTTGAAAAGAAATGCGAGTGGTATAATTGAATTATGGAACGAGAACCAAAGTAAAAAGACTATTTATGTAAAATATAAGGATGTTTAAGATAGGTCTTCGTAGTATGGTTTTTGCTATATAACAAAATAGGAAATGACGCGATCTGTTAATTGAACGGTAGCATTGAATCTTGGAACGAAAACTAAACGGAGGTCGAATGAAAACAGTTTCATTATCAAAAGCTACTCTAGTGGTACCCGATCTCTATGCAAACTTCATTAGGATTGTGTTTTACTGTTTGTTTAAGGTAAGGTATCCTTCACATATTAAGGTAACGAAACTGATCGGTATAGTATTTGCTATGTGACAAAATTGGAAAGACGAAATCTGTGAACAAATTAAGATTATCGTTGTAACTCTCGAAATCTGCAGGGTGATGTAAACTGGGGTAATTTATAGTCTGGTAAGTAGTGGAGAATAAAAGGTCTTCGGGAGCAAAAAAGGCTATTGATGTAAAATATAAGGAAGTTTAAGATAGCATAGCTATTCGTGAAATGGTATTTTGTTATGTAACAAAATAGGAAATGTCGAACTCTCGAATGAACGGTAGCATTGAATCTAGGAACAAAAAGTAAAGGAAGTTTATTAAGAGTAGTTTCATTATCAAAAGCTACTACAGTGGTACCCGATCTTTGTGCAAACTTCGTTAGGATTGTGTGTTACTGTTTGTTTAAGGTAAAGCGTCCTTCACATTTTAAGGTAGCGAAACTAATTGGTATAGTATTTGCTATCTGACAAAATTGGAAAGACTGGAGATTGGAATTTGTAGTCTGGTAATTAGAGGAAAATAAAAGGTCTTCGCGAGCAAAAAAGACTATTAATGTAAAATATAAGGATGTTTAAGATAACGTTTTCTCTTCTTTCTTCTTTTGCCTTGTCTTCTCATCGTCGTAATATAGTGTTTTGCTATGCAACAAAATAGGAAATTACGAGATCTGTGGAATGAACGGTACAATTGAATTTCGGAAGGAGAACCAAGGAAGAGAAAAAAGGTCGAATGAAAGAGATTTCACTCTTGAAAGCTACTATAGTATCATCTGACTTCTGTGTATACTTCGTTAGGTTTGTTACTATTTATTTAACTGCTTGTAACATACCGTGACTCAAAAAGTACCGTTAAAGTACAGAAAAAGGGCCATTGTTACTACAATGTAGATAAACATCGTAAAGATGGATTCTTTGTAACTAACCGAGCTTTTAGTGGTAATCAATCACTACAGTATTGTTAGAAAACTATGGTTGAACTTTAGTGCAGTTGTATTCTTAAAGGTTAAAACATAGTGGGGCTTGCGACTGCGGCTTGTGGATGCGGCAAATGCCTGTGTTAATTCTTAATTAACCTTTTGTATTACTATATAATAGTGAAACGTCAATTTGCTTGAAGTTTTTATTACAATAAAAATATATATATATATTGTGAAAGAGTAAGAAACGGGCATACAGGCCACCTGATGTTAGGTGGTCACTGCAGCCTATGGACAACCACGTCCAATCTCAAACAGAACAGAAGTTCTATTTACGGATGGACGTAGATGCGTTCCTGCTCTTGAGGACTAAGATGGTCGCCTCCAATCATGTGTATCCGGCAACCACTCCTCCCCAACCGAAACACAATACACGAAGAAGATGTTGCTATACGGCGGGTTATGAGGGTGGCGGTGGTACCGCCCCGGGCGAGCTCTAACGGCTCTACCACCTTTTTGTATGTGTTTCTTTAGCGCGTACATAATCTATCGTAAATTCTGTCACCAGTGATCCATTCTTGATCACGACAGAAAGTGCCGTGAGAGTGCTAAACTTGGTCAATCATTTATGGTATACTCGTACATAAGCGTTTTTCGATATAAACATAGCAATTATAATATATAATTACAAACGTAATCGGCGACTTCTTTGGTATTCAAATGCCCATAGGCGACGGTAACTACTTTCTATCAGTTGACGTCTACTAACTTACATTTGGTAAGCCTTTTTTTAAATCATAAGTTACACACACAAACACACATAAATGTTTTATGCTACTTATATTGTTATCTTTTAGTTTTATGGTTTCTTTTCCTTCTTGTGTACTTATATATATATTGTTTCTCTTTATTTATTATTTTACTTTTTTTGCATTTGTTCCATGCCGCTAGTTACTTCAATGAATGAATTTCTGTTCCTATTTCTAGTTCCATTTCTAAATAAATGTCCATAGGCGACTTTATAATTTAAAAATTTGTTTGAGTTGATGTTTTGTATTGTAGGCTTACGTTACAATTGTGTTTAAAATCTGCTTATAACAAACCAGAGAAGCAAACAAGTCATTAACACGCGTCTGCCCGCAGCTGGGGCGAATGTTTTTCAACGGAACGACACTAAATCAGTCGTTTGAAACAGTTCCTACCATTGACCATGTTGGCTCGTAAAACGTTTTGAGTTTTGATGGGACGTAAGCACACCTCCCCGGGACATTAATGTCCGTTGAGATACGTTCACATCACTGCACAAGTGGAGCAAAGTGTTGCGTGACTTGTATAATGGACCTATTAGGGCCACTTAGCTAGCAACAGTCGCTACATAGTTTGTTCGATACGAATTTTTGGTTGGTTTTAACATTAACACCCGCATTTGCACGCGTATTTGCACACGCTCACAAACGAGGGTGCGCACACTCGCACAAACATAGACTCACATACACACGAACACGCGTATTTGCTGTAAAAACACGCACACACGTATACACTTACACACACACATAGGCGAACGAGCGCACACTCACACACTCACACACAAACACGTTTCACACGCGTATTTGCAGGCACAAACACGCACACATACATACACACATACACACGAATACACACACACATACACACACACACACACACACACACACAAACGCGCGCTCGTATTTACTGGCGCATACACGCATACACACGCAGAAACAATTTCAAGAATTTAAATAGTATAATTAGGCTGTTATTATAATAAATTTAAACATTTTCATTATTATAAATATGTATATCATTGTAATCGTTACATTTATTACTTGCACTTGTACACAAGTGTGCTCGAGTGGCCGATGGTTAATTACATCATTGAACACTTGCAGTGTTAGAAGATTATAGATCTTCTTCTTCTTTATATATAAAAATGAATGTTTGTCTGTATGTCCTTTATAGAATCGTAAACTACGCGTAAGCCCACGAAGGTTTCTGAGTTAGTACACCCAATTTTCGGCAGATGGCGCCACTGTCATTCCAATGAATTTCATATATTGAAGTGACACTTCATGCTGATTTGAATTGAAACGAAAACAGCGAACAAATGACGACGTTTCGAGGCAAAATAAATGCAGACGAAGTCGGCTAGTATATTTATAAATTATCTAATTGCATGAGAAGTTTCTCGATTGTTTTTTTTACAATAATGCTAATGATTAATCTAACATGGAATACCTTAAATATAATTATAATTAAACCTAAACGATCTAAATAGTGTCCGTGCCCATGCGGCGAGTTGACAAGAACGCTGGCCGCACTCCCGTTTGAATAGCAATCTCAGTTCTGCGCGAGATATGATCCAGCCTGCTTGTCAGCAGCAATATCGATAAAAATAGAAAATAGTAATTTTGACGATAAAATCACTAAGTCACATTGCACTGTTTACAATTGCCCGCACTTGCGTAAATTGTACCGAAAGATGTATTAAAGTGAATTATTGTACCACAGCATATCCTCGAAGTGTAAGTCGCTTGGTAACAAGTGCACTTGTGTGGCCGCCGCTTTATTACATTAGCCGTCATAGTTTTTTTCGACCGTAAACCGATCTCTTTGATTCATTCCCGGGAATAGAATGTAAATAATTTAGTCCTTATCCGACATCAAAAGATCTATTGTACCAGTATTGTATAAACGTTTTGTGGACTTTATTCTAATAACTGTTGTCTTTGATCGCTGGAAGTGTTGTTTGAAGCAATACAATTTATTTATTGTTACTTTCATCTCTAGGACTAAGTGGTTGTAGTTTCCTCGGAGACGCGACGGTCCGTTTTCTTTTCAAAGACTATAGGTTTTCCGCAATTGATATTAATTTATTGTTTCCTTGTTTGAAAATGATTATTTTCCCAATATAAATATTTTTTTTATGTGAGAAGATTATAGACCAATGTTTTTATTATGAAATCTCAAATGCTTTTACTTTATTCTTTACTCTATTGTTGTAATTTTTAAGTAACTGGTTTTTTTTATCTATATCTATACACATATAAAACTAACGGATCGTTGTCTGTACATGGCAAAAATATTTAAAAATCCATTATGGGGTGCCTTTATATACGCAAGAGAATCCAAAATAATGATTAAAATTTTGTCTGTTTGTCTATATGTCTATATATCTATATGTTTGTGCACGCTAATCTCAGAAACGGCTTGTCCGATTTGAATGCAGTTTTCAGAATTATATTGTTTTCAGAATTATTTGTATCGGTTAACAAATAAAGAAGTTACGTTAACACTTGAACGAAGTCGCGTTCAAAAGCTCGTATTTAATATACATTATCTTTAATCTTCTCGCTATAAGATGTCACCTCATGTATATATATAAAGTTACTTACAGTATAGCAATTTTAAAAATAATATAAAAGTTTTCTTTTAAGAATAACGTATATTTATTTCTATTTAAAAGTTAATTTCATAAATTCGTTCATTGTAATTTATTTTAAATAAGTAAGAGATTAATCAGCTGAACGACTAACAATAAAATTCTCGGTCGCTTAACAACTGATCCAATTATCTTAACCAATATTTCGGCAAATGAACTAATCAAATCAATTTTGCACTGTTCAATGAACTGCTAACATGTATTACTGAGATCCTTATTAAATTGGAAAGTTGAAGAACTATAGTTCGATTGGGGAGGTACCACCACCTATCCGCCTATCACATAATCCGCCGTAAAGCATTACTTGTCTTTCGGTCGCAGAGGTGCGGTTGCAAGCTACACTTTCAAACGAGGCGACCATATTTGTCCTTAGAAGTAGAAACGTATTTATGTTTGATCCCAGACATAATTTCAGTCTTATGCGACTACTTAACATAAGGTGGTTTGCATGCTCTTTTGATACTTATAACCTTTTGCTACCCATAAAAAGTTAAGTCTAAATATAGAGGAAACATTATTATTAATTCTTCGTTTTGACAAAAAAAATATATACTGACATAATTCGTTCTACAAAAATTTGATTGAATAAAAAAGATTATGCTCCGTTAATTTTTTATAGCAATCTTTCATCTTTTTCGTCGAAATTTTGATTAATGTTCTCCCTTTCGAATTTAATTATCTTCCAAAAGCTTTCCGGTGTCAGCTTCTACCTAAAATATAATCTGATACCAATTCAGAGGTTAATTTTGGGAAGAGTTCAACAACAGGTAAATTTGAATGTTTATCCCTTTTACAATTATTTTCGTTATCGAAAAATACTGCTTTTTCTTTTCAGTTACTCTTAAAATATAATTAAGTTTAATGGCTCTTTAAGTACTTTTTAAAATGTAACTTTGTCATCATTCCATAAATCTTACACTTATTGAATATATTTGAGGAGAGTAACCCATAACACTCACAGAGTGAGACAGGTTAGGTCATATTCTAATATTACGTCTAATTGTCAATTGATAGACTTCATACACTTTTAAGATCTTTACACCCAGGCACATAAGTTATCTTGCGAAGTTCGTCATCAACATTGAAAAGCAACTTAATATCCTTCCACGCTTCTGCAGTGCATCCGAAATGTATGTAGACCCAAATGGATGTCTTTCATGCCATAATTAATAAAAAAAGTAGCATCCCTGGCAAGGAGAACGAGGGGGAGTGACAACATTGTCCTAAAAGCAGTTTGTGAGGATGTGCATGCACCTGTTTGGAGGCATTTTGCGCGGACGATGGCTGAGACTGAGACGGAGCTGCGAGTGGCGCGGTGCTGTCGCCTGCGCGGGGTGCCGCACAGGTACATAGTATACTAAATATTTTCAATTATTTTATTGGTTTTTTATCATTGTGTCTGTACTAACATAGCTTATAAGGTAAATTGTTGCTAACCAAATTGATCCCTGTTATCCGATAATAAATTAATTCGAATTTGAGTTTGAATTAATATGATAGAAATCCATTTTCATTTGTACATTTATTTAGGACAAAATTTAACGCGTTATTTCTTACTAGAAAAGTATGTCACTCAGTAACTTAGCATGTTCGTGTAATAAATCAAAATGATAAAGCGTGTTCTAGTAACAGAGACTAATTTGACGATTTAGACAAAATTGAAAAGAAAATAAATGATACAACTGTACTTTTGTAGTAATAATTTTCGTTGAAGTCTAACAAACAATTCGTTGCTTAAAGAAATGGATTTATGTGATATAAGACTTTATTATATTTTTTATGTAATTAAAGCAAAAGTGGACATCTTGTCAGTAACTCATCGGTGACTCTTGATTTGTGAACCAATCGGTTCATCCTGTAAATAATTTGAATCTGTAAAATTTTAAAGTCTATCTTAGAGACGATATATACCCTCACGATTACTGTTAATATTAAGATTTAGATTAAGATTCTTTAGATACAACCGTTCATTATATCTTAATACAAGACGGTAAGACGCCACTAGTTTTAAAGAAATTACGAATTTCATATTTTACCATGGATTCTGGTTTTGACGCAGTAAATTAGTCTTAGAGATTTGTTTAATTGGAAAGTAGCAATAGAGATACACTCACAAAAAAAGTGTATTTAGACTTTATTAAAGAAGAATAATATTTAGATTACGTCACGGTTTCACAGTGACGCCATAATTGTATTCCTCGCAGTACTAAACGGACATCAGACTAAAACATCAGATTTGTACAGAACAGAATTCACTTTACACATAGTATTTAATATTCACAAGTTAAACCGGTGTATAATATTATTCAGTTTCTATCACGATTTTAAAGTGATATCATAATTATATTAATTGAATATCGAAAATCTTTTGTCAAGTCCAAACTTGCCAAGGAACGGTGTTAAACAGGACAGAATTGACCTTTCATTGTATGTGACAGACATATTCACAAGTTATATCGGAGAAGAATTTGTTTAAGCTCCGATGATGGTTTCACAGTGATGTCATAATTTTATTCCTCGAATATTGAATGTCTTATTTCCTTAACTAGAATTGCTAGCCACCGGAGTTATACAGGACAGAATTGCCCTTTCAATGCATGTGACATATTCACAAGTGCCATTGGAGAATAATAAGATTGATCTTCTGTCACTGTTTAAAGTAATGACATAATAATATTCCTCGAATATCGAATATCTTTTGCTATGACTAGCATTGCCAAACATCTGAGTTTTACAGAACAGAATTGACTTTTCATACTACTTCATATATTCATAAGTGCTACCGGAGAATAATAAGAATCAGCTTCTGTCACTAGTCCTCAGTGATGGTATAATAATATTCCTCGAACATCGAATATATTTTGTCATTACTACGATTGCTAAGTGTCGGAGTTTACAGGACAGAATTGATCTTTATAGTTTCTAACATATGCCCAACTGCTATTGTAGAACAAGATAATTCAGTTCCTATCACTATTTCTTACGAATGACATATTAATATTCCTGTTATAATGAAATAAAACAAATCAAATAACAATTAAAATTAATTTTAAAGGTGGGAGGACTATATTTCGCCCGGGGGAGGTACCACCGCCGCTCTCATGATCCGCTGTAAAGCATTACTTGTGTGTCGGTTGGAGAGGTATGGTTGCCGGCTACACTTGCAAGCGACGCGACCATCTTAGTCCTCAGGAGTAGCAACGCATCTATTTTCGAACTTGGATAGAATATCGGTCGTGTTTGCGATATTACATGGATGTATAAGGGCTGAGACTATTTACCATCATGGTTTACATGCTTGTTTCCTACTCTCCTCACATAAAAAAATAAAATATACTTAAAAATTAAAATTAACTTAATTAACATTAACAAATAAACATAATATTCTTTTGAAAGGCACTGGACTTGCCTTTAGAAACTTGTAATGAACCTCAAATAGGATTTAAACTCTACCTTACATTTATCACACAAGTGTTAGGTAATATAGGTTTAGAAAATTCAATTCCTCACGACCGTGAACCGACCGTGTATGTGAATAGAGTTTGACCAAAGTGACCATTTTGTTCAAACTCTGTTCAAATAAAAGCTAAATAAAACTGGTCCGTAGTCAGCTGACATGAGTAACTTCACAAGGGACGTGTCTGACAAACTCATCGTGGCCTCGGATGACCGGAGGGCTGGCGGCTATTTCGCTCAAAGAGTCAGTCTGGCCATACAACTAGGGAATGCTGCCAGTGTTCTGGGCACTATGCCACAAGCAGGAGTTCTGGATGGCATTTTTAAGTTGTAAAATGTTTAATTAGGCGTAAGGTATTTTATGTAGGTTATTTAATTATGTTAACATTTTATTTCAATAAATAATACAACAATAAACAGGATTGAAATCCTACCTGATCTCAAATAAAAATAAGAACCTAAATACAGACATTTGACGTTTACGATCGAAGCGCCCAGTTAAACACAATCCGATTTTTTTTAATTTGACCTGGCAACCCTAGTCATGACAAAAGACATTTTTGACTGCATCCATCGTGAAGTATTTTTTGTTTTATTTTTTGTTGCAGCTAAATTACTTTGACGATTGAAACAGATGTTCCAACTATTTTTGGATAACAAGGGTGTTTCAAAAATAAGTTCTTAAGTATGCAACGCTTTAATTTCTACCGACATCCCTTTCTCCGTCAATGAGTATGTACAATTAACTTTTGCCTTAAGGGTGCTTAAGTTCCGTTACTCTTATTTTAATTTCATAAGGCCCTTTTATATTTTATTGATTTTATGGCAACTTATTGTAAGGATTCGATGTTGATATTATGCTATTTTTCGATGTCATAATTAAATATTGTGTTGTGTTGTGACAATACCATTTTGTCATGAATTGTACAAACTATAACATAATTATATTTATGTAATTCGCTAAAATCTTCAACTTAATAAATTGAATATTTTGTTATTGTTTTTTATGATAATGTGATGACTTTTGACTTTGGTCTTTGAGAAGATGGGATTTAAGAAAAATGTATAAAAAGCGCGGGAATTGAAAATAAAATGGCTGTTCATATTACGAAATATGAAAAATAAAATCTAAAATTAAGATGATCTTTTGCTGAAATGTAAACGAAAATATGATGAATGTGATTTTTTATTTTTTGGTTCCTCTGAGCAATTTATTTTGGTGCTGCATCTGTATTTGCACTCTTGGGATGTGAGAGTGAGTCATACGGCGCGATAGCAGAAGGACTGACACATATAATGCTGTGGCTGTAATCTCTGTACAAATATTTGTATTTATATTTCAAATAAACTAATTATATATTTTTCTCTACTCAATTACTGGGTCCACTGTCTTAATAAAAGCCTCTAATGAGGTTTGTGGTTGAGTTAATGAGTTAAGTTATAAATAAGAACTCATAATCTACCGTAAAGCATTACTTGTATTTCGATTGGTAAGTTGCGGTTATCGGCTACATTTTGAAGCGAGGCGACCATCTTGCTCCTCAGAAGTGACATGTCTACATTCGACCTCAGATAGGATTTCAAAGTCTAAATACAGTTCTTTTATGAGTGCATCTCTATTGCTAATTTTCCAATTAAAAAAATCTCTAAAACTAATTTACTACGTCAAAACCAGAATCCAGGGTAAAATATGAAATTCGTAATTTCTTTAAAAGTTGACCGTACCAGTGGCATCTTACCGTCTTGTATTAAAAATATTTTTTTTTTAAGGAGAATTATGAGGGTGACAGATTGTGGATGTACTTGGATGTCTATGGGCTGCGACTATTTAACATCAGGTGGTTTGTATGCTTGTTTGCTATTCTTCTCACATAAAAAACATAGTACAATGAAATCGTCACTTACAATAGATCAATTTTTAGTATATTGTAAAGGTGGTAGAGCCGTTAGAGCTCGCCCGGGGCGCCACCACCGCCACCGTCATAACCCGCCGTAAAGCAACATGTTCTTCATGTATTGTGTTTCGGTTAGGCAGGTGTGGTTGCCAGATACATATTATTGGAGGCGACCATCTTACTCCTCAAGAGTCCACGCATCCACGTCCATCCTTAAATAGAACTTCTGTTCTATTTGAAATTGGACGCGGTTGTCCATGGGCTGCAGTGACCAGTTAACATGAGGTGGCCTGCATGCCCGTTTCTTACGCTTACATAATAATAAAAAAACGTACACAAAATAATTCTGATCCGTTGCTCTACAAAGCCACATTAACTAGGTGACTATACACGCTTCAAAATAAACTTATTACTAAATACAGCTATTCGGTATCTCCATAATATTAATATCGACGAATAAATCCTTTAATCTCAAATCTCCCATCAACACATTAATTACATTGTAACTCAGAGCTAATAGCTTAGTATAAATCTCCAATGTTTATATTCTATAATTTAGGGCTAGATTCACTTGTTACATCGTTAACGAATAGCGATAAGCGATTTAATATGTGACCTTTAATACCTACGTCTATGTTTTATCCCGACTTTATTAACATTTTAATTAGAATGCTGAAAGCCTTATCTAAACAATTTCATGGGAGTCCGTGGCCAAGAGACAAGGTCCCAGGAACGCTAGCCACATTCCCGCACTGAATAGCGATAGAAGTTTTCTACGTGATGTAATACGTGATATTAACCATCCTTCTTGTCACACTTTTACGGAGCAGCTTACTTGCGGTTTGATAGAAAGGTATGTGTGCCGACCCACTTAAAAATTAAGAGACTAAGACTCCTGATCACTGCATGTTCGTTTGCTATTTTAATTTTGTTAACTAATCTAGAGGTAATTGAAATGCAAGGAAATAAGACGATATACATTTAAATTGTTTACAAAACAATTATTAAAATTGTTATATAACCAGTGATTCAATATTGCAAATTAAATAATATTTTTGCTATTTATACAATAACGAATTGTTAAATATTTATTTCTACCGGAAAAATAATCAATAACTTGATATTTTACTTTAAATAATATTTTTGCTACTGATAGAATAATAATCAATAATTTAATATTCTACTATAAATAATGTTTTTGTTACTGATACAATAATTAATAACTTGATATATTTTTTTAAATAATATTTTTGCTACTGATAGAATAATAATCAATAATTTAATGTTATACTATTGATAATATTGATAATATTTCTAGTAATACAATAGTCAATAAAATAATATCAATAATTCAATATTCTACTTCTAATAATATTTTTGCTACTAGTACAACAATTGATAATATAATAATGTACTATAAATAATACTTTTGCTACCGATTAGTAGTAATATTTAGATGTTATCTCTTGCTGTTTCGCAGCTACCAGTAGAACCAGAGCCGTGTTCAAACTTATGGTGGCCACACACTCACGCCACGTGTTGCTGATAATAAAAGTTGTAGGATAAAAATATTTACAACAGACAACTGTTCTACGAGCTGTAATCCCGGTTCTCAAACAACGGGTCATTAGGGTGTAGTGCTATATATAGCAGGGCTCGTATTTCATACTCGAAGAGGCGTAATAGGCCGCACGTGGCGAGCGATCGCAGTGTTAAGTACCCCGGAATAAGTCATAAGCGATATTAATCTTGAACGAATCGTACATGTATATTTGTGCGAAAGTACAAAGGTGGGAGAACTATAGTCCCACCGGGGAGGTACCACCGCCGCCCTCATAATCTGCCGTAAAGCATTATTTGTGTTTCGGTTGGAGAGGTGCGGTTGCTGGCTACACTTTGAAGAGAGGCAACCATCTTAGTCCTCAAGAGTAGCAACGCATCCATGTTCAAGCTCAGATTGGATTTCAGTTTTATTTGTGATGTACATGGATGTCCATGAGCTGTGACTACTTACCTTCAGGTGGTTTGTATGCTCGTTTGCTACACTTCACACATAAATAAAAAGTAACAATGATGACTATCTTTTACCTCCAGGCATAGCGAACTTCAAAGTAGGTGCATTTATAAATCTAGCTACAATGATGACTATCTTTTACCTCCAGGCATAGCGAACTTCAAAGTAGGTGCATTTATAAATCTAGCTACAATTATGACTATTTTTGCACTCTAAGCATAGCGGATTTGAAATTTAGTAAGTGTATTTAATAATCTAGGAAACTATATCCTATATCGATGTATGTACGCACTATATTTTCATTACTTTAGAAAAGTATTTATCACTAACAAACTTTCAGAATTAAATATTTTAAAATTACTGCATATCAAATTTTAATTACTATTTTATTCATTTAATTATACAGCGTATAATAATATTTTAGGTATAATTTAAAGTATTTAAAGACCGAAAACGATTTTGCGTGATTTTTTTCTCTTAAGGGAATAGCGTATTTAATATTTTGTATAAATAGTTTCGTAAATTGATATATACACTATATTTTGTATCGAAACAAAACGATTTTACACGAATCTAAAAATGACGCTACAACGTCGTTGATAACAAATATTTTCTGATTAAATACGTAAAAAATAACATGTTTTATTTTCTATGTAAATAAACAAAAGTAACAGGTATCTTAAATATTAGTTATATACTTAATAAACTTAACTAAAAAATAATGTTCTTACGATGTTTCATAAAAAAGCTTCCCACTAAACCTATCATAAACTTGACAATAAAATCTGTATCCAAACAAAGTTTTATTCCTCCTTACAAATAGTAGTAAAAAAGCAATAAATCGTAGCACTAACGCTAAGCATATGCTCAGATGCGGTCGGCATAACGGAGATAAGAGAGAAGCTTGCATTAATTATTCTTGTACAAGTGGCTGATGAAAACCGAAAATAGTTACTGTAACTGGTATTTATACAAATAGCTACGGTACTACCTAATAGCTAGTTACGGTCTATGAAAACTATGGATTCCTAATAACAGGTTAGTCGACACAATTGCATAAGAATTAAATGTAAGAGATTATAACGACAAAAATGAGGAATTTAATTTAGTAGTATTACAAAGCAGCTATTAGATCTTGGATTTATTTGATATCGTGTTTAAAATTAATATACGATTTACAGACAAGTACTTTATAAAGATAGCACAACTAGATTCGGATCTTTACGAGGTCCTTCTAAAGGGTGTCCCAAAATTCACGCAAGAAGTAATTTTGATAGAAAACACTGGTTTATA
>DWON01005670.1:0-14674 GCA_018251015.1 Phocides pigmalion okeechobee
CTTTGTCGTTTTCTTCATTGCTGAAGGTCGTGTCCATGAAAGTCCTTAACAGCTTTGTATGTTAGCTCCCTCCAGTGTGTCCGATTTTCGGCCTTTCTCAGGGCATTCGTAATGGGGAGTCCGGTATGCGTAGCTATTTGGTCACACCAACGGGTAGGAGATCGAACGCGAGGCCTCTTCCCTTCTACCTTACCCATCACATAATAAAATATATAATTTCCGCGATGTTTATTATTTTTAGTTACAGGTAAAATCATATTAAAATAATTTCAAATCATATAGATCTTTTTATATAGTCACAATTACATCAGCATGAAGCCTGTTATACCAAATAAATACCTAATGATGTTAGGTGGTATAAACATCGTAATTATTTTCTACAGAACTGCTGCTAAATTTTATGCAAATAAGGGCGATAAACGGAAACCTGTATTGTTAAAAACTATTAAAAAATAAACCGACAACTATTAACGAATGGTCTGATACCTTACCAGACTTTCCTAAGTATTGACTTCATAGAATTAGACAAGGATCCCGTCATCAGATTTTCATCTAATTTATATCGCCTATTAGTGACGACAGTGTGACCTTTTAAAAACCTCGATTTTAAAAATGTTGATACGTTCTAAATATAGCTCAGATGACTTAATTCTGTTATAGCATGTATATGTCAACTAATTATTGCAATTGACACATACATGCTTAAAATAACTTTATATGTACATGTAAAGGTATTTTAAGTTTTCAAATAAACTACACGAAATAATCACGTTTTTAATGAAAAACTGTATCTCAAAATGTCACACTATTACGATATAAGACTACCACAACTACCAAAATTTTGAATCATAAATAATCATTTAAATAAATTCATGCGGTATAAAATTATCTCTAAATATATGTTATTAGATGGTATAATTAAACCGGGGAGGTACCATCACCGATTTCATAATTCCGCTGTAAAGCAATTCTTGCGTTTTGGTAGAGTGGTACGATCGTCAGCTAAACTTATAAGCGAGGAGACTATCTCAGTCCTCAGGAGTAGCAACGCATCTACGCACGACCTCAGTTAATACTAGTCTGAGGTTTTGTTCGTAGTTGCTACGTCCATGGACTGCCAAGAATATTTGACATCAGATGACCTGCACACTCGTTTACTACTCCTCTAAAAAATGGGACCAAAAGATTCTTCTGTTTTGAAAAACAAATGTACTTAAATCGTACCTAATAACGAATTTGAATGATAACATTTATTTTCAACGTAAGTAATCAACCTTATGAAGCTAGGTACCGATTAGATATGCAGATATCAATGGAATCTTATTGTGTAGACGGAAAATTTCGATAATGCTCAAGTACTAGTGTTGATTTTGTAGTCCAACTGACGTGGTCAGTGTCTTTCATGAAGATCATTCGTGTCATCCGTGGTCAATGTCATTCATGAACCTCGTTTATGTCATTTAATCTAAAAGGACAGGAGCCCATTGCAACCCATTTTGTATTTTAAAGGTGGTAGAGCTGTTAGAGCTCGCCCGGGGCGGCATCAGCGCCACCCTCATAACCCGCCGTAAAGCAACATGTTCTTCATGTATTGTGTTTCGGTAGGAGAGGTGTGGTTGCCGGATACACATTATTGGAGGCGATCATCTTAGTTCTAAAAAGTAGAAACGCATGCGCGTACACCCTTAAATAGAACTTCTGTTCTATTTGAGATTGGAGGTGGTTGAGAAAAGAAAAAAAAGAAAAAAGTATGTCCCAGTGTTGGGTATGGGTCATATTTATATACAACTGGAGAATGTAAATTTCAGTATGCTGATTAAATCAGAGAGTTGAGAAACATTGGTGGTGATGGTGATGGACATGCTAAGGGACATCGGTTGGGAGATGGGTTTACAGCTAATGCTCTCAACCCGCCCATAGATACGTTTTAACGATTACCAATATAACCAATAGTCGGGACTATTTAATGTGCCATCTGAATAATGGAAGTGCTAATAGGTTGCCAG
Organism: Phocides pigmalion okeechobee; assembly: GCA_018251015.1. Taxonomy (NCBI): domain Eukaryota; kingdom Metazoa; phylum Arthropoda; class Insecta; order Lepidoptera; family Hesperiidae; genus Phocides; species Phocides pigmalion. The sequence continues at coordinate 2,007 of DWON01005670.1, forward strand.
TAATGGACACCCATCCAGAACCAAACGGCGCCCGAAGCTACTTAGCTTTGTCGGTTGTTACGATCTACAGATGCCCCAGCGCTAAACGTTGCAACCATGCCTGCCGTTGTTTAATTTTGTCAATCGTTACGATCTACTGATGCCCCGAGATCATACTCCATAATATGTTACTAATGGTCACCCATCCAACTTTCGACCACATCCGACGTTGCTTAACTTAGCCGACCTTTCGCGATGTATATCAGCCTTTACGCTGTACTCGCTCTAGGTATATTTCAAGCAAAATCCAGTTAACTAAAATCGCGGATACAGCCAACCCGCTCTCGTGCCGGGAACCACTGCAATGCGGCTGAGAGCCAACTACAAATTAAATGATGTTGCTCCGAGCAATACCTTACTTCAACAAGACTATCCTTTTATACTGTTCAAAATTTCAAACGGAGGAAAATCCAGCAATTCACGTAATCGTCTAAATTGAAATTTACCTTAACAATATAATATAAACGACACCGCCGCTACGTACGACTTCAGACAGAACTTCTGTCCAGTTTAAAACCTCAAACAGACAACAGTATGGGAATGTCAATGGCCTGCAGCGACTACAACATCAGGTGGAATGCACGCTCGTTTACTACTCTACTAATAAAAAAAACTTGCTATCAAATGCCCATTCTAATCTAAGACAAAGACATGATTAGAATCGATGAACCCTATACAAATGAATCCACATTTAACAATCTAGACCAAATCTCGGACCACCTTACATTTTATCTTATTTTAATAAGACAGGGAGTCATTCAAAATCTTTTACAATTCAGTCAATTACATTTTTTAACATTATCAAATCGTTACAAATTAAATGTATTTAATTGCTAACACATTGCAATCCATTTTGTTAGTAAATATAGAATGGAAATTCGTCGACTATTTGCAGTTCGAAGTCTACCCCTGGGGGTCGATATAAACTTTGGGAAACAGTGATCTAGACAGTATTAGCACTTAGTCAGCGCGCTATTTGAGACACGCAATTGAGTATTCTGTGCACGTAAGCCAAGAAGTTTATGATGTCCTGCAGATTTGCACAGAGTAATAGAATATAATAGGATGGAATATGATAGAATAGGATAGGACGGAACAGGAAAGAATAGGATAGGATGGAATAGGTTAGAAAAGAATAGATAAATGTCAATTGTTTTTGTAGCTTTAGGAAAATGTTTTAATATAAATATATGTATTTTCCAAGAGTCTATCTTTTTTCTTGACTTATATGCCACGCCGGAAACTGATCCAGGCACCCTCAGCGTTTCTCAAAGGAGTATGCTCTCAAAGACTTCTGTCACTATCACTGCAGTATGGACAAACAAGTTCAATCTCATACAAGACTGAACGAATAAAATGGTTACCTCAGTGTAAATGAGTGGCAAACGAGTATGATTTACCTACTACCTATCTCTGTCACTGCAGCATAGACAAATACATTCAACTTCAAACAAGACTGAACGACTAACAATTGTCATGCTGCATAGTGTAGCCTCTAACTGTACCTCTCCCACCGATACACAACATTAATTTTGTACCCAAGCAAGTATTCCCGACACCTCTACTACAAGCGTACACTGTGACAATGACTAAGACCGGTGGAGTCCGGAAAAAGCGAAATTATATGAAATTTAAATTATATCATTCGTTAAAGCAACATCAACTTAATGGCGATGTAGTAAGATCGCTTTTGGCTTCAACATTACGCGCTCGTCGTATCACGTAGTATGGTATACAACTAAACTAAGTGAGCTATGTGTATATTGAACATTATTTGGAAAATTTTATCGTAACCGTCATTAGTCAATACTTATCGATATAGAGAATTAACTTATCATATGATGTGAAACTAATATTATTGCGGATTCTATACATTTTACTGTGTGCCGGGTACCGATTAATGATTTCTAACTTTTGATAGCCGATATTTCGAACCAACATTGCTCGTGGTCACGGCCTAACCGAACAGTGATTAGCTAAGAATTACCGACACAGAGAACAAATTCAACCATTATTTTCTGTCAGTATAAGTTTTTTTAATTGGAAATGTATGAGAATAAACATAACCAAAATCATACCACGTATAGGCAAACTTTTTAAGGAACACAGGAAAACTTTGTTAGGAATTATTTTAATATTTTTGATAACAAAAATGATGACACATCGAATTTTGACAAAAACATCGCTGCGACTTAGTTCACATCGCGATAGAGATTGTGAAAGGCAATCGCGACGGGTGTTTTTCACAATATTTTCCTTCATCGATACGTCAATGAATAAAAAGAAATACACAGTAAGATTAGTAATGAGTTACTGATTGTTAGTCATGCTAAAAGTTTATGTACAATGCGCTTTTTTAAGCTAATTATTGGAATAAAAACTATACAGCTTGTGTACATACCAAAAAAATAAAACTAATTGCTTTAAGCTTTTCACCAATCAATGCTACTTACTGGACATACTAAATTAATATCGAAATTAATTATGTAAGTATATACTAAAAACAAACTAAAATACACAATTAGTACATTAGGAATTAATATGAACATAACCAAAAATAAAAGAAATCAGAAAAAAAACTGCTTACAGCGATTCAAAAAAGTTCATCTGATCTATAGGGTTGGTACTGGTGGGGAGAAAACAAAAATACAATTAGTGCATAAATAAAATAAAAAAAGGTAAACATGAAATCATAGTGTTATTCACTGGGGAAACCCGACACCCATAAACCTAGGGACAACATAGGAAGCAAAGCTAACTGTGATAAATCTTAACTAAAAAAGAAACGAAATGAATCATATAAAATGTATCTAAAGATGTACTGGAAAAGTTTTAATTGATTACAAAAATAAAAAACTGCAATATTGATATACTATCTAGATAAAGTGATAAGTTAAATAATAAATATCAAAAAGATGAAACAAAAGATAAAAAAATACAAAACTGACAAAATTTTATAGCTATAAACTATAAAAGACATTCTGTTGAATTTGCAATGGAACAAAACAGTATTTCACATTTAGAAACAAACTAAAAATAATTATTAATAGACTTGAAACAAATGTGAACTATCTAAATGATAAAAGACACAGTGTCATATAAAACCAATAAAAACGCTCTATTATTAAATTAAAAGCCACAAAACGAATAATTGTGAAAAACTACAATGCCAAAAGTGCTTAATAAACTTATTATAGTAAAGTAACTAAAACAAAAGTTCCATTACTCAACAGGTATCGTAATGTTTATCGCCGCACTGTTTCTTGATGAAGTTACTCGACAAAACAAAAAAGTTCGAAAACCTCAATCTACTCTGACCTAGAATCCATTATGAGCTCTAATTCTAACCTAAACCTATAAAAAAACGTGGTATTTATTGATACAGATAGAAAGGTTCAACCTGTACCTATAGGTTTTAGCAGGCATTTAAAACTAAATCCTAGAATTGCTTAGAAATTACTATGTCGTATAAGCTAAAATGAACATGGTATCATTGAAACAGGTACAAATGAACAATACCTGTATATTTAAGAACAGGTATATATACGTATTGAAAACCAACATCTACAATGAGAAAATAACCATTATGACGTATAATCCTAAGCTAAAACTGTAAAAAAACGTGCTATTATTGAGACAGGTACAACAGTACCTGTATAGAAATACAGGTAGATGCTGTTACCGACATTTACAATGACAATGCTCATTTTGCAGTAACTAGACAATAACTTGCAACTTGTTAGCAAGATAACTAAAGACATAAAGCTTAATACCTTACTGAAGTTAATGGTAGAGGTGTGTTTGTATCTGCTACTTTCGGTGTCGCGATTTGATAGCCGTGTAAAGTAATGTACGAGGTAGGGAAAGTGATATCAAAGAATTGAACTGAGCATTGTAAAATTAATATAATAAATGATGATTTGTGGTTTTTTAAATTTGTTACTTGAATGAAGAATTAAATTGAATGCAGTATTAAATTGAGAATGTTGATAGTTACGTCAAAAACACCCTGACGTTATATATTCTGATAATACTGTGCAATGCCAAATAAATAATCTTTTCTTTTTTTTTTAAATCGCCAAATCGCAATACTGAAGGTGACCCATGTGAAATAGCCCTCATCAAGTGTAAACTAGGTGACAGTGTGTCTGAAGCGTTAACTTTGCGACAACCAGACGTTTCTGAGAGGCTTGTTGAAATGTTGCCAACGGGCCGTCGTCGGCTAGCGTGAAACGTCGCTTAATAGGACAAGCATGTCTTTGCTATATAAGTATGCCTATTATACAGTATTTAAGTAAGCCTTTTAATAAACTATACTATGGCCTAATTAAAAAGTATTGTTTTTTATACTTTTTATTATTTTTAAAATATGAATAGGTAACTATTCCACTACAAACTAAACGTAATGACTATTTACGCTCGCATGGATTCTCTAAACCATCGAAGTCAGTGAGAATTTCGATTTAAATGTTTGATAATGACCAAGGAAAAATTCTCAGTTTCCTGTTAGTTTCTTTGTTGTCTACATAATCCCTAACTGTAAAGCGCCCTAAATGTACTATCGTTCAGATCGGTCATATAGTGAGGAGCAGCGGTGCTAATAACGTACCTGCGCGCGGCCCAGAAGAATCCGGCCGAGTCTATTGGCTCTAGCAGTCTTGGCGTGGACGATCCGAATGCGAAGGCCGGGCGAGGTGCGGAGCGGGCCGCTCGGGCCCGCTCGAGTCGCTCCGTGCGATCGCGCTCTCGTTGCAGCAGAGCCTCGCGTCGGGAGACCGAAGCCTCCCATATCGCGCGTTTGCGCTCCTCCACCTGTGGAAGAGAAAACTTTTAACCATGAATACATGCGTGTAAACCAAATTCGTAACGTCTACATATTAGCCCTTTTAGTGATACTAGTGTTCATAAACTCTTTATTTACAATTTAGTCGTAGAATTAGTATTTGTAACATACATGTCCCTTTGTCTTATAGTCTTTAATGAAAAACGTGCCGTCCTTGTAACATGACGTCTATTTCTAAACGTCTTTTCACAAAACGCTCCTTTCTCGTAATAATGTTTCGCTAAACGTCCCCTCCTCATATTTTTACTTCCCAAAATATATCCATCCATTACGGCTCATTGCAAAATGTTTAACTTTCTAAATGTTCCTATTTGTATCTTTATTTATATCACTGTCTTGTACTAGTATTGTGATGATGTTCTGTTCTACTTTCATTGAGTTTTATGAGCCATTTTTACTTATTTCTAAGAAAAAGCAACACATCTACGATCATCTTCAAGTAGGACTACTGTCCTTTGTATATTCTTACAGCATTGTCTGTTAGTAAGGTCTATAGTCTTGGCCGTTGTAATTTGTTGTCAACCCAGATTATTTCAACAATGCGACTAACAAGACCAAGAATCACTTCCTCCGCTCGATGAATAGTTCAACTCGGTCCTCAATAAACGGATAGGTATTGTGACTAATGACGAAGACGATTGTTATCATCTAATTAGGAGTACCCAAGCGTTCAACGCTCATGAAGCTTATTCAAATGGTTATTTGTACCGTTATATTTACTATAGGGATTAAGTTTGGTTTTATTGCTGGTGAGTAGGCTGTTTGGCAGGCAAAAATGTGCCGTATCGGTAGCTTGTGAAACCTTTGTATTCGAATGGCTACAAGCCGCATTTTTTCTACTGTAGGAAGAAGATCCTTGTGGATTGGGTTAGTGGTCGAATTGCATATTGTACTGTGTGTCTTATAAGATATTTCGTAGTCTTCGACATTAGTGATTGCTTTCAATCTACAAAAGTTAGGATTGGCTACATAACGTTAGCGCAAGTGAAGTTTGTCTTTACCCATCCAAATCTCCACCGTATTCAACGTTGATCAACTCGATCGTTCGCGATCTACACATGCATAATTCTCAGAACATTACTGATGTTGTGACGTGATCATGACGGTATCGGGTAGACGTCGCAAAGACCAAGAAAAAATACCCTTGGACTTCAGAATCTACAGTAAACAAACATCGAGATAAATCATACCCATTCGCTTTTACATTGCCAAAACCATTCTATTACCAACAAATTATCATAGAAAAGCGACAAAACCCAACTAGACAGACAAATGTTACACAGAATATAATCTAGTATCTTTAAAGACGCAATTACGCTCATGCCAAGGGTTCGTTTGGGGACGTTCCAAACGGGTCAAGTTTAATGACCACTTATGAACGCCTTTTGCTGAATTAAAGCCTCTTCTCTGCCTACATTTTAATAAAAGGTATCTGTATTAGTATTATAATAACAAATGGCAGCCCAATAGTGATATAAATTATGTTCTTACGCTATTTACCCAGGATTCGAATCTCAGAAATGCACTTCTATTCTTTCAATTATGTTAACAGCTCTGTATATACAAACAATTTTTGTATCAACAACAAATAGATTAAGAGTGCCCTTGATGATTTTTTTGAATGCCTTACTTTCATTAGGACTAAATAGAAATGGCCTTTTTTCATAAATATTGAGGAATATACTTAAAGTAGGTCCTAATAATACGATATCAGAACGCAGATACTTGCGTATTGAAATTACAAGATATTAATACGGTCTGCAACAACACTAATAAATCCACTGATGCCATTACTAAACTGGAAAATAAAATACTATATAAGAAACGGAAATAGTTGCGTATTGTAGACATGTAGACCCAACATTAAGGTGTCATGTAATACTCTAGGGAAATTATATACACGTAATAAGAGTTTTACCAGAAAAATGTATAACCGTGTCGTAAGGGGATTCTAGACAAAAGTCATGCAGGCTTCTCTTTAAATATTAATAATCCTCTTGGGCAATGTACATTATGTAAGTATTTTGGAGAAAAGAAATCAACTGGAACTAGCGTCGAATTATCCCTTAGAAATACTATACGACTTCATAGATAAATACTAGATACTAAATAGATTAAATGTATGTAAATAAATACCTTAAAATGAAATAAAATATTTAAATTAGAAACCTCACAACTAGAGGGAAACCGCGAAACCTTTTGTTTTTAAATATTGCATGTAGATTTTTTTTTTCAAAAACACAAATAGCGGATGATAAATTATTCTTATCATTATCAAAATCTAAAGTTAATTTGTTGTAATTGCAATTTGCAAGTGTTAAAACATCTATGTTTACTTGAGTTTAAATTATTACAAAAATAATTTGCATACATTACTATTACTTGAATACTTTATTTATGAACGAAATCGACCATTTTTTTAACATTTTTAACATTTTCTCAAAACCAATAAATATCTTTTTTTTCAGGAAAATTTTAAAAGATAATCAACTAATCATTGGTTATAAAGTGTAATGCATACGGTGATGTAAAGGGAAGTTTAAAAATCGTTAGAAACATCTTTAGAAACTCCTAAAATTACTCGAAAACCGTTGGCTGACCAAATTTTTCTCACTGGTGGGAATAAACTCGCGATAGTCCAGGGACTGAAATAGATTATAGAAAGACAGACGCATACCGACTTGAAATTATAATTAGCATATAGAAAGCAGAAGCTACATCGAAAGATGGGTGGTCACCAAACGAGGCAATGTATTGGAAGTTTACTTCCACTGGCTTGGAACAAACATTTGCATTGCAAAAGAACAGTGTACACTACGGAATATCTGCATTTAATTTAAATAATTAACGATAATAACTCTGGCTAATACCCAGATTGCGTACGTAAAGATCTACTTAACTTTGCGGAAACACGCCTTTTGTAATTTACTCAAGTTTGCACACCCACGCGTTTGTCAGTAATATAAAATGTTATACCTTTGTTTCATTTAATATTGTTACTATAAAACTAAGCACTTGTATATCGAATAGCTCACATTTTCAAAATAAATGATTTACAGTTTTTACAAATTCTTGAGATTATTATCTTTAATGTATAAATGCATCTGATTACGATCATAAAATATGTATCATAATTATTCTAACTTCTGATTTTTAATCCATTGATTAAATAAATTAACATTCTTTTGCCTACCTTCTTTATGATGTACTAGTCATTGGCTAATCTTAAAACGGAAATCTTTAATTATAGTACATAATTACTATAATAAAAATCATAATACAATATCTATATAACATTCAGTTCGTGAGTCCGGAAAACTATCTAGACCGTTGGAATTCATAGACGAATAGGTATTTGGAGCGGACTCATTATTAGATTCAATATAGACAAGATGGCGTGTTTCATCCGGGAATGAGCACGATCCTGGAGGAAGTGAGTGCCGTTATTTTTGTCGTGGCTCCTTAACGCGTGGCAGGAGTTAATTTTAAAAATATTTTTGATGCACTACAACGGCACGAGTATTTCCGTACGAGCCATTAAAGCTTACGAATGTTTCAGATGTTTAGACAACTCGAATTGGTAAACGCCGGCCGCAGTTTACGTTCGTATTGGTTTATCACCGGCTAAAATTACAGATGAAAATTATTATTACAGCACTTAACCGCACAGAAACTATTCAATATAACAAAGCAATTGTACTCGACATGTTAGGGATATCAAAAAATCAACAACAAATTGTCATTCTATTGGAATCCACCCAGAACCCAAAAGTACAAGTCATTGCTCGCAAACGAAACGATCATACGCTTATGAAGTTTTCTTTGTTCATAATTTAATCAAGGTTGTCTTTATGAAGTTGCTCCAAGAGGAATAGTTTGCAACTATTATCTTTGTTGCAAGCATAAGGTGCGTAGTTGCCGTCTAAAATTAACTCAATCATTTAAGAGCAATGTGCGCAGAAATTCGCAATATACCTATTCTAACGTCCGATGCACACTCGATGCTTTTAGCACCACCGGTCGTTTTAGCAACCACAGTTGCATCACATTTTGGCAAGTATTGACAATCGATCGCGACATCGACGTTTAGTATTGTACACGTTGATACCATGGTAACAAAATAATTTGCTACTAACGACAAAAGCCACCACCATGTTTATTAAAACAGTCTTGTTTTATAGGAAAATAAAGTTATTTAGAGGAACAACTGAATCTATTCCTATCCACAGAATGGAAGAAGTATGATCGTAATTTTTAAGAAAGTTCCTCATCGAATTCAAATTATGTTCCGAAATACCTAATTTCGGTTATAATAAACTTGTTTCAAGAAATGTTCTCTCGATAATTTTAATATTTAAAATTATTATTGTATTTATTTGATTTTTCTTCAGTTACTCCTAATGAATTTTATAATTGTGATTTTATTACGTTTACAAATTCTTAGTAATCGAACTTCTTCGGTCTTATAAAGTTAATTGGTAAATCGGAATCTTTATCTGCCGTAACTGTACCCCCATGCAGTAATCAATCTTCATTGCTATCATTTGCTATACCCTTTAAAATATCATATCATTTCGTGCTACACTGAAAGGATAGTCATCACTGCTATCGTTTATGTTATTGGAAGTAGGAGTAGTATTCAAATGAAGATTCTGTAAAGGCACAATATTTTAACGTTTACGTTACACGTATATATTGTGAAATGACCAGTAGTTAGAAGATGACTTAATATATAATATAAGTGGTTAATTATATTTATGACTACTCACGTTTAATCATAAGTATCACAATGCCTCTTTATACCAAGGATAAACAGGTTTACCATTACGGACGTATTGATTTTTACCTATTGACCAAAAGTATACGACAATAATTCATTCATCAGCTTCAAATCACTACCGTCTCACCGCTGCGTACGAGTCTTTTTTCAGAATGGAAAAGATCAAGTCATGATCCACAAGCTTGCCATATGCCTAGACTTCACATAGGTTTGAGAACTTTATGGAGAATTGTATGGTATGCAGGTGTACTCACTAAGTTTCTCTTCTACGTAAAATATGTGATAATTAAAAAAATCTACTTTATAACTTTGAAAATAAGAGGTACTATTTTTATAACTTGCTAAATCAGATGTACCATGGGTCCGATCCCGATCTCCTCATGTGTGACCCAGAGTGTTAACCTCTAAGCTATAGTACAATCAATTCATTTTAAACAACTTCGTCGATCAGTGCTATTAAAACGATCCAGTCTGTGCTAGACTTAAGCCCTAGTACCGCTCGTCGCTTGCGCACGTCAAGTAGTACAGTTCCATTGCGCATGACCTCATAATTGACTGAATACGTTATGTAAGTACTGACCTGGTCTTTTCAACGTTTAAATTTTCGAATTCAAAATTAGGAAACAAGCGGAAAATCAAAATCGGTACGGACCAAAATAGATGTTATATTATTTTAACAAATAATATTTTCTCTTTCGTATAATATACGGATTTTATGAAGTCACTGCTGCGGATGGCCATTTCCAACCAACTTGAATATTAACGTGTAAGAAGGAACACTTGTGAGGACTATGCCGGTAGTGAATGTAAAATAATAAAGAAGAATACACTTGCGAGGTGGTAGAATTATATCAGAGGTGGTAGAAATATATCTGATATAAGACATTTTTGTGTTGAGACGTGGTTGCTGGCTACATTTAGAAAGGGGCGACTATTCCAGTCCTCAGGAGTAGCAGCGCATCTATGCACGTCAGGTAGGACTTCAGTTCTGTTTGAGGTTGGATATGTTAGGTAGTCTGCCCGCTCGTTTGCTACTTTTCCAATATAAAAAATTCGAGGTCTATCTGAGAGAGTTGATCACGGTAATCATCAAACAGATCGTCGTCGACATTGAATCAATGTCGGACTTCAGACTTTAATCACGACTAATTGTATCAACGTCGTCACCTTTTTAAAGATCGACTGCGATTTCTGATTCAAATCAGTAGCGTAGCATTTGCCAAATTGATTTTTGTTATTAATAAGGAAAAATATTAAAGTGATGTAACACAATTTTAATAAACAATACAATAACATGTAAATTATATGATTTTAATAAATAATAGAATAATGCGCAAATTGCAAGTGCGAACGTACACAAAAGGCCACGACCTTTCAAGCATTCATCCAATGATTGCTCATTCAATGGAGCGAACAAATTGAAGAAATTTTATTTGCGTTCCTCACATTACAATATGCTTGACTGGATAATACTGAATATTGAATTATGAAGTAAAAGGTTCTGTTTAATATATACTAGCGACTCGGCCCACCTTCGCTCGGGTAATAGAGTTTATATTTATTTTGCTTTTATACATGCGTTCAGTCATTACCTAGTTGCAAAAAGTAACAATTAGAAAAATCTATTTCGAACGACAATTGAATTACATTATTGAATTTAACTTTTTGTCAACTTTCTTAAGGAATCACTAGCTATTGTTGAAAACTGTGAAAAATCCATTTACTACTTTTTGAGTTTATCATGAACAGGGAGACAGATAGACGCGATGGGGGACTTTGTTTTATAATATTTAGAGAGGTCAAATAGATTTAAATTAGGTACAGCGATATCAAAAACATAAGATGTTGAACACTTATAACGTAAATCAGATCATATAAAAACGCAGACAGATAAAAGTATTAAGATTTTCTTAGTTTTAAAACTCAAATTATTATAACATTCTAGGTTTAATGACGTAATATTCAAAGACATAATTGTACTTCCAGATTAGCACTTTTACATAATGTACTTAAATATTTAATTGCGATTTATTACGAAATTTCTTGTATAAGTACGTACTAATTTTAAAATTCCAAACAAAAGAGAAAAAAATACAAAATAGTATCCAGATTGAGACGTTCCAATTTTTTATGAACAAGATGTCCAAGTTCCTTAAATGACAGGCGGCCATAGCGACCATTGTCCCAAACAAGTTATTAATAAATTACCTTATTATGCTATTAAAGATTGAATGATCAACACTGAGTTGAACGTAAGAGCCAATGACATCATCTCACAAGGACGTCAATGTTATGCAACGCGTGCCTACGTAGGCCGGCGGAATTGCTCGAATCTCATGTAAGACTGCCGTTTCCACGTTCTTCCAATATCTGATTGTTTTATGTGAGAAGAATAGCAAACGAGCATGCAAACCATCTGATGTTAAGTAGTCGCAGCCCATAGACATCCACGTAGAACCACAAATATGACTGAAATCCTATTTGAGCTCGAACGTAGATACGTTGCTACTCCTGAGGCCTAAGATGGTTGCCTCGCTTGAAAATGTAGCCGGCAACTGCACTTCTGCAACCGAAACACAAGTAATGCTTTACGGTGGATTATGATGGTGGAGGTGATACCTCCCCAATTGGAGTATGTTTCTCCCACCATCAAATCATCAGATTTTATCATTCACACTTTTGCAGGTAATTAGTTTAAATATAACTTTAAGTTACTAGCAATAACTACACTTCCAATGGATGATAAACATCTTTGTTAAAGCGTATTGTTGATTATGTATGACCTTGTTACACAAGATATCATTGTGTTGTGTTTTACAGTGAGCGAAATTGTTTTCCAATAACTGCGTTGACAATGCAAAAATTGTTGAAGTAAACAAGAGATTTGTGAGCGATTTAGTGTGGATCACGAACGCTAACAACGGAGACCTACATATACGAGGGTGCGTTTTTAAGTCCGCGGAATGGCGGGGTTGGAGGGGGGATAGCGGGCTCATTAAGGGCTGT
>DWON01005671.1:0-14672 GCA_018251015.1 Phocides pigmalion okeechobee
TTGCTTTACGGCGGGTTATGAGGGTGGCGGTGGTACCGCCCCGGGCGAGCTCTAACGGCTCTACCACCTTTAAATTAGTATTCAGAAGTAGTTACATAGACGAGCGCAAATGGGGCTTTACTCTTATTTGAGGTTTAACATGAACGTCTATGAGCTGCAGCGACTCCTTAATATCAGGTGATCTGCATGCTCTATTGCTACTATATTAAATAAACAAAATGGTCATATAAATCAAGAATGAAAACCAAGCCACAGCTTCAAAAACTTTAATAATTCTACATCGTTGCTATCATCAGCAATTTGAATAATCTCCGACTTTACGACTGAATGACGTTTAGCTGCGGCAGTCCCGCGGAGATAAGGGCTCGAGGGACGTAAACGCAACACAAATTGAAAATATTTCCACAGCAGTTTTCAGTAAAGCGCATACATATTTATCAATACAGAGCATTTTCAGCTTCAGAACCGCTAAACCTCAGCAGTGATTTAGTGAATGCATGAATATTGCGATTCAATTTAATATTACGAGCTGAGAATTTTGTTAGAAGCGTGCCTTCGGAGGGCGGCGATTGGAAATAAAATCGTTAAGTTGTTTAGATGAACTAAATCTGGTACTACAGATATTATGCCCGTTTAGATATATTGCAAAATTGAAATTTCTATTTTGATTTGCTATACGATATAAATATATTTATTGTCTTCTCATTACGAGAATTAGTGTTACATTATTGTTCCTTATACATACAAATTATAAACTTTCAGACAGGTATGCGGTATAAACATAATCAATATTTTTTTACAAAAGTGCCAATACATGCTACACGAGCGTTATGTGTGAAGTGCGTGGAATATGGAAACAGCTTTATCTATAACGATAGCACAATATTATAGTATCTTTTAACTGCATAGAAGTAAGTTTATTATTCAACATTATCACTTTTTAACTTCATGGTTTTATCTTCATGGTCATATTCATTTTACCCCTAATTTTGTCGTTATTGTGAAAGGTGCATGTTGGATATAAAATGATTTTAATGTTGCTTTTATAAATAAAAAACTATTTAAACAGTATCATTATATCCCAAGAGTAGCAAATAGTCATCGATCAATAGTCTTTACGTATGATAATTAAATGACTGGAACATGGTACCCACAAACGAAAGTCATGAACTATTTTGGGAACGTGAAAAAAGATTTTTAGGCGCGACGACAAGTAACTGCTATCAAACAAAAGAAGTAGGTCAAGACATGATACGAGATAACTTGAGAACGGGAACGGATCGAGGTGACGTCACTGCCTTAACTAACTTTCTATATTGAATTAACGATACTTCTCATTGAATTTTCCAGCTTTAGTCACATTCCAGCTTAAGTATACTTAAACAAAATTATTTACATTATTTTTATCAATCTATCTATAGCCGTACATATCAAAAAAATTAAACTGATAGATGTCGGTACCTAGAAGATACACAAAAAAAACTTTTATTTAGGGTCTAAAGGAATCATTGACCCCAAAATAATAGATGTTACGATTTTAGTCAGTTCGTATGTGCGCGTTAATCTCAGAAATGGTTCAACCGATACCTGTACCGATGTTCTGAAGAATTGCAGTAAACTTCACTTAATATTTATTGTTTGTTTCGTTTCAATTGATTTATCAATAAAAAAGCTATGTCTAATTACAAAATTCTGATTTGTTAATCAGTCGTAATCTTCTAGGATTTTGGTCTTATTGGAATTGCGACGCAGATATCTATGGACTGCAGATACCATTTAACGTCAGGCCGTACACTTGTTTTCTACTTTTCAAACTAGAAAAAAAGATAAACTTTTTGCTGAGTGTACACATAGGATTAAAGCTAAAGATAAAACTGAGTGGAAACAACGATAACGCCACTAAGCTGCACAATCAGAATACACTCATATCTTAAGCGAACTTTCCACAACAGATAAAGCGTAGTTCGAAACTCGCTCGCTAATTCCATAAGCGGAACAATACACGACTCGAGCGACTTATTGTAATTAGTTGCCGTTAGAGGGCGCGGCAACTTTCCTAATATCGAGCGTATCGCCGCAAATCTTTGATTTACGTCTGAAGTAATATACTTTCATGAATACATTACAATATTACTATCCTAAGCGACTATTACTTTAATGATATACTTTAGAAACTAGAACGGCAACGAAAATTTCGTCACGTACATATTCAATTTGTCATATCTAGATAGCAACTAAAAAGGTTCTGGAAACGGACTATGGCGTTGAATAACTAATATAAATAACTAGTCGGAAAATAACGTAGCAAAAACGTTTAGGAAATACAAAAATTAATAAGTAGTTTAAAAGGTGTACCAAAACACTAATTTGTAGATAACAGTGTTTTCTCTGCGTATAATTTTATATTGTGCAATGAAAAGCAGTTCGACAATTGTTAGAACAAACATTGTTTTGGAACAAACAGAACAAAACGGGCATAGCTCCGTAAAGATAACGCCGTTTGCAACTCTTTTATTAGCCGGAGCGGAACTAGCCGGCCAATAAGAGCAGCATTGTGTACTTCGCCCTTAAGTCGCGCCACTAGTTAGCAACACGGATCGTAGAATCTTTTTGTTAGTAACAAATTCAACATAATAACATCTATGTCATCTATGCTTATATCCGCGTGATGCAGTGATTTTGTGTCATACCGTCGTGTCAGGCTCAAGTGGTCTATTTTGTGTCAGGCTCAAGTGGTGTATTTTGTGTCATACCGTCGTGTCAGGCTCAAGTGGTCTATTTTGTGTCATACCGTCGTGTCAGGCTCAAGTGGTCTATTTTGTGTCATACCGTCGTGTCACGCTCAAGTGGTCTATTTTGTGTCATACCGTCGTGTCAGGCTCAAGTGGTCTATTTTGTGTCATACCGTCGTGTCAGGCTCAAGTGGACTATTTTGTGTCATACCGTCATGTCAGGCTCAAGTGGTCTATTTTTTTCTTCCATTTGTGAAGAGCAGAAAACGAGCATGCAGAGGACCCGATATTAAGTGATCACTGTAATACATGGACGTTCACATACAACTTCAAATAGGGGTCCAGTCCTGCCTGCGACCGTTTGTAGATATGCAACACGTTACTGGAGGACTATAATAGTTGTTTCACACTTTTCATTGTTTTAAGTTAGTTTAAGTAAACGTCAAATGCACAAGTTGTAATTCTTGTAGTTTGATCTCCATCTAACCATACATATAAATCAGTAATTTAGATTTTTATTTTTATTTTCAACGGTCATATATTATTATTACTATATAATTTTGGAGTGAAATATATTTCAATTTGAGTAAGTTTCATCCAAATCGGTATATTTTATATACATGTTATTGTTTTTGTATCTTAAATAATGTAACAATAACATTCAATTTTTCATATTATATGAACATGTGATATCATAAGTTCACTCTTACTGCACACGTGAAATTGCATTTAAGAACTCTTACACTGTAACCGCTTTCCTGAAGAAATCCATTACTGAAGGTCGTGCGAGCTGGAATCTTTCCTTACTCAACTTTTCCATACAAGTTTCACTGTGCAATATCCGTTGAAAAACGCTTTCTTGTGCGAAAATGAATATTATTTTCTCCACTCCAGTATGTGTAAGAGAAAATAAACTTAGTAATTCAAGGGTCCCGACTTATTGTAATATTTTCTGAATTAATTTTCATGTGACCTCAAATAAGGTTTCTCGCATCTGGATGTAATATTGAAACAGCATGCGGAGTACTTTACTGACAATGCTATTTTCATGTCCGATCACTTTGTGCAAACGCTAAAACGCAAACATTCCAATAGATCAAAATAGCTCTGCAATAGTTTGGTGCTTCATACGTTAACAGTTATAAAACTTCGTAATTCAATTTTGGTTGCACTATCGTAGAGGTCGTAGCCTTCGTGAGGTAAATATAATTGAGAATAACTGAGAACTTCTGTTCTATTTAGATTTGTTAGCAAAGATTCACAAACAACACTAACTGAATAACATTTGCAAGGTGTTAGAAAGACCGTTCAAAAGGGCAGGTACCACCGCCGCCCTCATAATCTCCCGTTAATTTGTTTCGGTTGGAGAGCTGCGGTTGCCGGATATACGTACAAGTGAGGGGATCATTTTAGTCCTCGTATGTAGCAACGTATCTATACACTACGTCAAGCAGGATATAGACGACCAGTAAGATCGTTTGATACGTTTTGAACATAAAAATGTTTGTCACTCCAATCTTAGGGAATTGATGTGACAAACGAGTAAAGAAAATTCCTCCAAAATATGAAATCGATTATCATCATCATATTGTAAATCACTATGCAGTGAAACCTTGTTTTGCTATCCATAACCAGGTTACCTATAATATGCACAGAAAAATGAACATATATAGGCAACTGATTAGCTGCATTAACGTTACATCCAATGCTTGCATCATTTTTACTCAAGTGATGCAGCATTTGTATTGATTCCTTTCTTTCGAAACCGATAAAATATATCTTCAATTCTGTAGATATGTTTACAATGTTAAGTTTGCTATTAATTATTTTTCAAAAGACATACACATCAAGTGCTGCCAATTGTATACCTGTAATTTTACTCTCAATATAGTAAAACGTGAAGCTACAATTCTTTTGTCTTTAATACATGAATGATATTAAAAATGTATAAAATATTCCAGTGAAAACTTGATTAAAGAAATTTCTTAATAAGACCAACTTAGGCAAATTTTTAATTTATCCAAAGTGTCATGAGTTAGGAAAGAAAAATGTAATTAGTAGCGTCGTAACTTTATTTAAACTATGTCGTGTCATTAAAAAGATGAAGACTGTGGTTGTAAAATGGCCTTGTGCGCTCGTAAAAGAGCAAACGACTGTCGACGAAACAGTTTTCTTGCTGAAGGAGAGAAGTCTACATCACACACGAGAATACTTTTTTTACGTTTTGTTTTATGTGAGAAGTGTTGCAAACGAGCAAGCGAACCACCTGATATTAAGTAGTCGCAGCCCATAGATATGCTTGTAAAACCACAAACACGACTGAAATCCTATCTGAGCTCGAACGTAGATAAGTTGCTACTCCTGAGGACTAGGATGGTTACTTCGCTTCAAATTGTACCCGGCAACCGTACATCTCCAACCAAAATACACGTAATGCTTTACGAGAGATTAAGAGGGCGTCGGTGGTACGTCCCCGGTCGAACTACAGTTCACCCACCTAGAAATTACATTTTTTACGTTATAAGAGTGTCAAACAAGCGTACAAGCTAACTAACGTTGAGTGATTTATTACCTCATTGATGGTATACAACGTTAAGAAGGACTGAAGTGATATGTAAGGTCGTGTTTAGACGCGTTGCTACTCCTAAGGACTAAGATAGTGTCAAACCAAAACACAATAATTACTTCGTGGTGGATTACTCGTTCCTGTCATTATTAAGCTTTAATAGCAGATACTTAGATCGGATTCATTACTTTGTCACAGAGTACAGAACTCGTAACACAGGGATCCAATAAACCCTTCTAGACACAGTGAATCGTAGGAGATTTACGATATTATAGATTTTGTAATTACGAAAGTATCCTAAGCGGCCTCGTCAATACGTGACCTGGATTGACGGTTATTCCATTTTTAATGTTTGTTCAACGGTCTATAAGTTACAGAGATTACAATCAACTGCTCTTTTGTATGTCGTAAATTTGTATCGTGTTTTTCAATGCTGTCATAATCGTATCGTGTCATGTATCGTGTACTAATTTTTGCAAGTGTTCTGTCTTTCGTTTCTCGCTCGCATTAAAACAGATCCCTAAGTTTCGAAAGCAAGAGCGAAGTAGAATAATAACTTAAATATGAAAGCTATAAAACCTTACAGAGTAGCAATAAAAGTTTGAAAATGTCAAGGAGAAGCACCAAGTTGATAAAAATTAAAGGAGCCCAAAGATATAGGATGCCTTTAGTTATGGAAATTTAGGACACTTGGATATTAACTTCGGTGGTCCTTATTATTTTACGAAAATGAGTGTACTGTTTATTTATAAAGTTTGACAAGTTTAGTCATTAATATAGCATAATTTTTCTTGGCACCTCGATAGTTAATTCATTCTTATTATTATTGTTTTATTTTTTTGTTGCATCGGTACATATAACGTTCCATTCTTTGCTTAATAAATTTATCCAATACGCTGCTTATTAAATTCTGGAGTAATATTTTAAATTAATATGTATATATGAATAAATAATGAATGCAAACAAAGATAAAACTTAAGTGTAGGAGAAATGAAGCATTGAGCACACCACTTAATATTTAACTATAAAGATGTAAGCATAAAAATATGGGTCAGAGAAGATGAGCTGAAAGATAAAACAAGTGGAACAGATGAAAGATATAAGAGGATCGCAAGAAAACTAACTCAAGTAGGAAACTTAAATCTCACGTATTGGAAGTTGTTAAGAGCGGGTAGATCGTAAAATGAGCTTTATGGTGGATGGGCATCGGATGGTGGGATTTATGGGTCATTTATTGTCGGATTAAGTATTTTATTTTACTGCAGTTTAACGAATTTGTTCGGGCACTTCTTCTGACTGCCTGTTCAGTAGAACTGAGTTTTTATGGCTATTAAAATAAAGATGACTAACGGAAACACGAGATCTTAGTTGCAATAAAACCACTTACTCTATTTCTTGGACTTTTATTCTGATAACAAAATTGGCAATTTCAAATAATCGTCAACGTATGTGTGTCTGAGGTGTGTAAAAACATTTAAATAATAACAAATTATAATAAATACTTAGCAACAACAAAATAAATAATTCGATAGTATTGCTTAAATTTAAATAAAAAAATTGGCATTTTGAAACCACTTTACGTTTTTACTGATTCGTTTGGGAAATTATAAATTCACGTGATAAAGGCAAAATTAAAATATAAGGCAGCCTCAAAATAATAAAAAGACGTTTATAGAGTTTCAATTTTAATGTAATATACAATATCCACCGTCTTAATAGAACATGGAGACTGATATTTATGAGTCTCATAGTTTTTATCGTCTAAATCGTAACCGACTACATATTTTGTATAGTCATGTTGGCGTAATATTTTCACATCATTTATATCAAAAATATTATGTATTTTATAAGTTTTTGCTTCTTGGGTCGCAGAACAACTTCAAGATGTCAAGATATGACTCTCAGGGGGAAGGGACGTTTCTACTAGAAATTCGGATACGATGTAGTAGTTAAAAATTATAACCGGATGGATGAGAGGCTATCGATCAATGTTTCAGTTTGGTAAATATGCTAATACAGAATTTTTACTGTTCCGACGGCATTTATGTGTAAACATACTGATAATTTTATTCATAATTGATCGTAGAAGATGTTAGAACAACAGCTCCAACGTGGAGGTACACCGCCTCCATCATAATCCGCCGCAAAGTTTCTTGTCTTGCCTTGTCTATTCAAGCGAAACGACCATCTCCATCTTCAAGCGTAGCGACGCATTAATTCACGACGTCAGGCAGGCCCTTAGTTTTGTTTGAAGTTAGACGTAGACGTTCATCGGCTGCAGAGACATATGGCATCAAACGACCTGAACGCTCGTGTGCTATCTATCCAAAATAGGGACATATCTAGTTAAGTTCGAAAATGTAATTTCCAGACAAGAAACTCAACGCTACCTTGAACAGGCGTGTCAGTTTGGAACTCATTATAGTTTTCCGATCTGCGAAGCGAAGAAGGTTGTGAGCGGAAGAGACTGGATGTTGCTGAACGATAAATAGCAGCAAGTTTGCTGACAGTTTCGCGAAATATTTTGAGAGCATTCTTGAAGACTTTAGTTTTACGCTGTTTCAATCCGACATCAGTTTTATTGTCAATGTATGCACGAATTCCGTCGCAATAGGCGGCGTTTCGACTTTCTACGTCATCTAAAATTTTACCGACGCCATAATGCTTACGGTTATTTCGATCACGTTACACAAATTTTATATTTGAAAGGAAATTATTGCCGATGATTACATTACATGGCAATAATGTCACTTTATACGATATGATTTGGTCTTTTCAAAATAATGTTTTATTCTCATTTAATAGAAGAAATATTTATGAATTTATTTATCAGGTATTTACAGTTTTTATATGATACGGTATCTTAATATTATAATGTTTAACCGTGACTACGAGCCATGCATTTGGTTCCAAATAACGGCAATTAAAAAGGATTAATAAAAAAAAATTATAATTATTACATAATAATCACTTTGAACTGTACCTACGATTTCATGCACGTAGATTTTAAGTATTCGTTATGTTCATTTACAAGGCGTAATTACTACACTATGTTATTGAGAAGATACAAACGAAACTTCAACAAACTATATTTTAGGATCTTTTTCGTAAAATAACAAAAGCATTTTGCAAGATATGTTTCACCTATACGTCTTGTTCCCGTCAATTGTTTATTATGGGTGAAACATAAACTGGACTTTATAAACTTTGTGTACAAACTAAACTTAATAGAATACTTTTGCAACATTGAACACGTGACAAATTAATCAATCCCGTTATCATGACATTATAAGTGTTAGTTTTCTACCATGTAATTTTATCATGAAACAGTACCGACGTATGAATAGGCAA
The DNA here is from genome assembly GCA_018251015.1 of Phocides pigmalion okeechobee. Taxonomy (NCBI): domain Eukaryota; kingdom Metazoa; phylum Arthropoda; class Insecta; order Lepidoptera; family Hesperiidae; genus Phocides; species Phocides pigmalion. Next base: position 8,650 of record DWON01005671.1, read on the forward strand.
ACGATTTCGAACAACAACAATCACAGCCCGATAATTACCTGTACAATGAAAACCGTAATGAAATCCCTTACGTAGTATAATCGGCTTACTCGTAATGTTATTATATGGCCCGGATTAAACTAAACTCGTACGTAATTGAGTATGAAATTGAGCGAAAGTTTCTGTACCGAGCACCTACGTACGCACTTCAATGTCTTTCCTGTATCGGAATATTATTGGTTGTAAATGACATATGAATGTTTGTATTCAGAAGTATATGATGAATTGATTTTGTTATAAAATATCATTAGCAAAGGAACATGCGGTCCATGTGACAGCAAATAGTCACTGCCTTCCATAGATACCTATAACCAAATCCACAAAGGACGAGATTTAAATAATAAAGGTACTACCGCCGCTCTCATAATCTGCCATAAAGCATTACTTGTGTTTCGTTTGGAGAGGTGCGGTTGCCGGCTACACTTTGAAGCGAGGTGACCATCTTAGTCCTCTGGAGTAACAACGCATCTGCGATCGAGCTCAGACAGGATTTCGGTCGTGTTTGTGGTTGTACGCGTATGCCTATGCGCTGCGACTACTTAACATCAGGTGGTTTGCATGCTCGTTTGCTACTCTTCTCACATAAAAAAGTTCCGTTAAACTAAGGTAATGAACTGATCTACAATTGTCACTATGATATTGATTAAGTTTAGTTTTGTAATGTATATATTTACGTTAAACTAACTACAGAACACGATTACGTAAAACATTGACACAAAGACACATGTGACAAATGACAAACCGACTCAAATAAAACAGCAGTCAATATTTAAAAGAATAAACACGTAGCGGCAACTATTTCTAATATAGTGATGTAACAAATTGAGCGACGTAGGAACGTGGACGTGTCAACAATAACTGTTCGCAATTCGCAGTAGGCGCGTTCGAGTGCGAATGATCGATGATGTAGTTTAACGTCGCGTGTTCCTCGCGACATTTGTATTAGAAGTCCATGATAGTACGCAATACAAGAACACAATATATTACGGTACTTGACAAACGATTTGAAGACACTCGATACTTCTGTGACTTTTAATATGTCACATAATGGCTTCGTTTATTTATTTTCTTGGGCTTTCCAACCTATAAAAAATAAGCAAGTTATAAATGTAACCATAATGATTTTCTGTTCCTTGATACAGAACAATAACTATTCAATTTTATGAGAATTTTATATAAAGGAACCTTTTCCAATCGTATTCCGAAATACCAAATTTCGAAGTCATAGTAAGCTTAGAATATGCCCGTTTTGCGAGATTATATTTTAAGGAATGACAGCAAAACTGCTGTTCATAATACTTTCAGTTAAATTGCAAAAGTAGGACATTTTGCAATTTCTCTGCGATGATTCTACCGCCGTAAGTATTTTATTTTATTAGAATTTTTGGTGTTGTAGATTTAAAACACTTGTAAGCGAGGCTACCGTCTCGGTCTTCAGCAGTAGTAGCGGATGTAGGTACGAGCTAACTTGTCTTACTCGAGGTTGATGTTCATGGGTTGCAGTAACTCACACACAAAAAAGGTTTTTATTTTAAAGAGTGTAGTATAACTGTACCTTTACAGTCTATTAAATATAGTTGTTTTAACTTAGTCGACGCGGATGAGGAAACGCACCTGTGTATCATTTTATATATATTTTTTGTTTAATTGGAGTTCGATATAAATACTCGTATCTCTAACAAAACGGGTATACCAGGAACAATCTCTAACATGATAATTTGAAAGAAAGTCACATAGCTAAGTAAATAATTTATTATTAAATATTTTCTAGGTTACAATATTGTTGGATTAGTTATAATATTGCAGAATATCATTGAAAGTGATTGGTTGTTACCGGTGAAGACTAAAGGATTTCAGGAGAAACTCACTCACTCAAGTTAATAAATTTACGACGCTTTTGACCTTAATTTAAGCATAAATTCGTTAATAAATGTTAAATTACATAATACATAATTAAATAATTGTAATCTCTTTTTAGTAAGAATTTTAAATGTGCTAGTATTTCAAACCGAAATGAAACATTGTAAAATAATATTATAGTCGGAAAACGTTTTAATATTAATATAGAATCATTAATTATTCATCATTTTTATTATTCATGATTAACTTTGTAATTGCCAATATTTTGACCCAGTTGCAAGGCTCATGGTCACGGAAAAACTGCGGTGGCCGGGGAAACTATTGACAGGTGCTAGCGATATATAAAGCTATCCTATATGTCTAGTACATTTTTTTTGCGTTTCATAACACGACACACAATACTAATGTATCTTCGCGCACCGAACTTTGCACTACTTGTGATTTAAAATCGTATGTTCGTGGCATTAACCGTAGCTAGTAGCAAATTAGCACTCCGGTTGATCGGAACAGATGGATAGTATAATAAGTTTGAAATTAATTATATTTTTATTTTAATTAATTATATTAGTAAGAAAAGGGCATGCAGGCCACCTGATGTTAAATGGTCACTGCAGCCCATGGACAACCACGTCCAATCTCAAACAGATTTAAGGATGGACGCGGATGCGTTCTTGCTCTTGAGGACTAAGATGGTCGCCTCCAATAATGTGTATCCGGCAACCATACCTCCCTAACCGAAACACAATACATGAAGAAAATGTTGCTTTACGGCGGGTTATGAGGGTGGAGGTGGTGCCGCCCCGGGCGAGCCCTAATGTCTCTACCACCTTTAAACACTTTGCTAAATAAAATTTAAAAAATAACTATGACATATTAATGTTTATTTGATGTATTGAAACTTTTTAATAAATAATTATCATAAAGTTTATATACTCGTCTGTGGCAAAAGGTAACACGATAAACATGTGCCAATTATTGAGAACCTTCCTGCGCTTGTCCTTTGGTTCATAATGAGTCTATATAGTCAGGATGGGCAACAATTCTGCCTTACTGCCACTCTGATATCAGTTTTCAAGTTTGCAGAATTTAAGATTAAGTGTTATTGCACGGTGTTTTAATATTTTATTTTATTTTATTTTATTTGTCGGTATATGAAACGGTCTAAAATACAAACTAAATATGTCACGAACTTCACACCACAAACCGTAAAATGCGATTTTTGAAGTCGTTGGCTATACATAAACAGTCATTAGTTTTTTGTAACTAGGTATACTAATTTTAATAAAATGATAAAAATACCTGTAGTACATTAGATAAAATGTAAACAAACTTATCTGTTTCTGTCTCCTAGAAGTAAGTATGGGTTTCTCAGATACGCTTCTCAGCTTGAAGCCCACGATATAAAACTTACACGAGTAAGTCAAATGGTTACTTAAATCTTTACTGAAGTGAAGTAGCCGTTGTAAAATTTAAAAATGGAGTTCTTTCTCGGACCGGTTCAAACCTAGTTTTTCAGTTCAAATAATTAAACGGAGATCAAGCAGACGCAGACATCGCTCGCTTCTTGCGACGTAATTCAAAATTAAAGCTTAAATCCAATTCCATCGTGACCCACTTCGTATAGTTCTTAACTTAGGCACTTGTTCTACCAATGTACTGTCATAGGTTTACAAAAATAGGTTAGATAAGATTACTATTTCTCAGTTCCATGAAATCCGCTGGAAAAAGTGCGTCAGGATGTATTTGCTAGTCACTGCGCCTAGCTACGCGTATTACTGCCTTTTTATGCATATGACAGAGCAAATAACTCTGTGTACTACTGGAGCTCTACCTGACGTTGAACACAAATGAACATCAATTATCATCAAATATCCAGAACGCTGTCAATCTGCAATCAATCTGTTTACATTATTGATCATTAAGTGTTTTATGTTTTGGTCTAAATAATTATTTTATTACCTAAGGACCCAAACAAGAGAACGAAAAATGTTTCGGCCGAGCGCTTTGGTTGCACTTCCGGGACTTATACCTACAATTTTGTCATCGTCCCATTACTCTCCCACTGATAGAGACGAGTTATATCTCAGAATGAGAAGGATAAGACCACGCTAGCCAAATTCGGAATAGTAGACTTCACGCATCTTAACAATTAGATGGAGAACCTTTAAATATATAGATTTAACTTTACCTTTAAAGAAAATGATAAACATTTTTTTAATATAGATAACATTCAAAATTTATAAGTAAATTAAATGGGATCTTGGCCACAAGGCTATCACTGCTATTGCTACGATTCACAACAACTAAGGCATTTAGCTGTTGTTAGCGTCAGTTGTTCGTAGCTTATGCTTGGCAGTAGAACAGGTCTTTAAGCAGCGGGGAAAAGTATTCAATCACTAGCGAGGTAGCGAGATATTGTTTCCAAAGTAGTTTCGGGGTCATGTTGAAAGCCTGTATTATTACACAGCGACGTTAAAGTTTAGTTCGCGGGAAGCAATAACGCGGTGGAGCGAGGGTACGCACACATATTAAATTTTATGACTTGAATCGCAAGTAGAGAATTTCAGCTGACGGTCGTTCCAAAGAAACAAAGCGTGTATGAGCGTGCAACTAGTAAATCCATTCATGTTTAATTTGTTCAAATGTTGACTTACTTTCATAATTGTTAGTCTTTTCATTATTAAGTCATTGTTAATGCGGTAGGTTTGTGATCATTTTGAATCACTTCTGTTCTACCGATGGAATTATAATTAACAGGTGGTACAGTTCGACCGGGGCAATATCACCGTAGCCTTCATGATATGCTGTGAAGCAATTTTTGTAATTCTGTTGGACTGATCAATGTGACCATCTAAGTTCTTTGGACTCAACGAATCCACGTATACATATTTTATTATATAACGGGTACGCACTAGCCGCAGGTAGCCGTGCAACTGGTTCGAAATATCGGCAAAAAAAAGCATTAATCGTGATTATCCGTTTTATGATAAAATGTATAATTTCCGCAATCATATTCCTTTAAAATCGTATATCTACGTGTGATGAACTGATTTAGACGAGACTTCAATCATGTTTGATTTTATATGTGAATATCCATGGGCTGCAGATACAATTAAACATCAGGTGGCTTGCACATTTGCTTGCTAGACTTCCAACAAAAGAAAAATTGTAATACGTTGTTACCCTCATTATACATTATTGGAAGTATTTTGAAAACCTGTAACTATATTATTACTAAATAATGTTGATTTAAAAAAGCACTGAAACTCCACATACATCGAAAAACAGCGACTGAATCAATTAAAACCGTGTCATTATGACGTCAATTGTCATTCATTAGCACCCAATTAACCTAAATATGCTAAAATCAATAGACCGCGCTAATGCCACTAGAATTCCGTTAAAAACGTGTTTCTATTCATTACCTACAAATAATGAAGTTGCGTATGTGTAGGAATAATGGTCATAATTTAAATTCAAATATTTTATTTTCATTGTAAGATATTTACATACACCTAATTAGTATTAAAGATACGACGAGAAATCAGTACATCGGTTTTGAGCGCCTGTTGGCTAACGTTGACCAGGAGAAAACAAGACGGAAAACATTTTCGGCATTTCTTTTAAATCATTCCTAATGCCAGGGAGGCAATGTGAGCCAGTGTCAGAATTTCTAAAACTGTTCTGTTTCAAGTTCAGTAGCACTGTAGCTTGTATGATCACATATTGAAACAAGAATAGACAAACAACTTGATAAAGTTAAGTCTGGTGTGGTTGGAAATACATATTTGGGACAACTGGCGGTTAAATTCAATCGGCGATTCTGTGTAAAATTCAAATTTAGATTCCTTTTTTCTATAATACCCTATTACTTCTGAGGTCGAAAGTAGTAATCGATATAAGGTAACCATTTTTTAATTTATTTTTGAGGAGTCACTCACGCCTAACCGTAAACATACCATTACACTACCCAGGAGGACCAAGACGGTCGCGTCGCTTATATGTACATATGTAACCGTAGTACTGCTTACTGTTATTCCTTCACGGTGAACTATAAGAATGTCGGTACCTCTCTAGTAATGCTCTAGTCCTACTACTAAAGCTTTCTAACATCTTTAATACCT